>VXBB01009104.1:973110-1010918 GCA_013399915.1 Illadopsis cleaveri | reverse complement strand
TCCCGCGGGACAGGGCCGGCCGTGCCGGCGGGGGCCGGGACACAGCCCACACCGGGCGGCCATTAGAGGGGCGCCCCCCCGCTCTTGCACGCGCGCTCCCGCGCCGGCCCTGCTCACCGTCGTAAGAGTAGCAGACTTTCTTCTTGCCGCCGCCCTGACTGTACGCCATAGGGCTGCCGCGCCGGGGCCGTGGGCAGGGAGCGGGAGGCCGAGGAGAGCGCGGAGCCGGCTCGGAGGGGGGGAAGGAGGGGGGCGGGAGAGCGGGAACTCGCGACGCCGGGACCGCCAGCAGCGGGAGCGGGCCGGACCCTCGGCAGCGGGAGGGGCAGTAGCGGGACGCGCCCAATTCGCCGCCAATGGAGGGAGGATAGGGAAAGAAGGAAGAAGAGAGAATGCACGCCAGCGGACGTGAGCTCCTGCCTACTTCTCCGTGCTAGACTCCCCTAGTTATACACATAAACTAGGGAAGAAGCCAGCAGAAATTCTTCACAAGCGAATTCTTGAATAAGGTTATTTTCTGGTCCACCCCCATGGCGCTCAGTAGTACGATCCACCGCTGGCGTCGGGGCTGTATCCCCGCCCCTCAGCGGGGCCGTTTGGCGCATGCGCGGAGTGGGCGCCCCGTCTCCCACAGCGGCTGCGGTGGGAGCGGGATTGTGGAGTGCCCGCGCTTGGGGCTGCCGTGGGCCCGGGCCCCGCTCGGCGCCAGCGCCGCGGGGAAGCCCTTCAGCCGCCCCCCAGCAGCGGCCGGGGCGCAGGGTGCCCCGTCCTTAACCGCGCACCACTTTCCGCCGCTCTGGAGCCCGAACATCATCCTCTACAGGGCGGCTGCAGATGCTCGGCCGGCTGGGGCGTCGCGTCTTGTCCCCTCCCCAAGTGAAAGAGCTCTCTTTTCCACAACAAAACCGGTTTCTGTTTTGTTAGGTTTTGTTTTTGTTTTGTTTTTTTGGGTACTCCTGTCAGTACTCTGCCCTAGTGGCAGGTTTGCACCTCAGTATCCTTGTTCTAGAGGAAATTCAAAGCATGCTTCACAGTAACATTTAACAATTCTCCCAAAAAATCAAGGCATGCCACCAGGAAGCATTTAACATCTGAATAATTCCTCTTCGAGATCTATCAGCAGTTTTCTCTCCTTGCCTCAGCTCAGGTACAAACTCGGGAAGGAGAAACATGATCGCATTCATACTTAGCCAGCTTGCTTGTACTTGCATTTCTACAGAGGTTCACAGTTGTGAGGCCTGATAGAGCCTGGGAATACACATCAGTTACAGTAAACTTTACTGTATCTTCAGCTGACACAAAAGGCCTGTATTTATAGACCTCTCCTCATCCAAGCCCTGACCAAGGTTTGTTGATTTGCTGGAGCCTCTAGAAATACCTAAAACCCCTGGTTATTGCCACATGTATTTCTCTATTTGATAACAAGGCATTTGTATAACCTATGTCACACAACCAAACCGATACATGCCCTAACACAGGTTTAGTCTTTGTTCCCAGGATTAGGTTGCTTTCACTCCTGCAGCACCTCACAGGAGTCTGGGTCCTTGTAGCTGACTTAAAAAATAAAAAAAAAAAATAATAATAAAAAAAAAATATCGTTTCATGTTGTTAGAGACAGACAACTGTAAAATAAGTTTGTTAAGCATATGCCTGAGGATAACCCTAGGGCATCCTGGATTTCCCCATACCCTTCACCTTTTAACAAAAGGATACTATATTATGATGTAGTCAGGTAGTATAGCATTTTTAAACAGCTTTCTTCATATTCCCTTTGGAAATTTCTCTCTTAGAAATAACATACAAAATTGATTTCTACACTTTATAATACAGCTGATTGTTTGTTTCTTGGTGGAAAGTGCAGCAAACTATCTGCATAACACTATAAGAGGCATGACATTATCCACTTACTAATAAATTCCTTTTTATCTCAGCCTGCTTAGTGCTGCCACTACTTGAACAGACTTAGATTGGACTCTAGAAGCTCCAGGCACTATTTTATATTAGCTAATCACTGTATTATATGCTACTTTGACCACTGAAATTCAATGTGTTTATGAAGTTACTCTACATTTTTGTAGTTGCCTGATAAATATTTCTATCAAAATGGTATAACACATCAGCTGGTTCAATATCAGGAATACTTCTATTGCACCACATAGGGAATTCAATAAAAGCAGTGATGTATTGTCAAAGTTCTTATTAGGGACTTCACGTGAAGAAAAAAAGTTCATAATTTCAATTAGTTTCAAATGGGTACTCAATATCATATATAGGAATAGCTTATTTTGGTTTAAATGGGCTCAATCAAGAGAAGCTGTGTTGATTTCAGGGCAAAAATGACTATTAATGTTCTTCTAACATCTGAATTCAGGCAAGTGCAGCTCTCATTTAGAGAAGCTCCTTGAATGCTAACTCATACCTGAATTGAGCAAGCATCAATAAGCACACAAAGTTATCCTTTAGTCAAAGGGATAAGAATTCATTCACTGAATTCACAGTAACTCAGTATGACAGTAAGGACACTTACATTTAAATGTCAGTAAAGCTTAACTATCAAGTTTCATGGGTTGCGTATACAAGGGTGATTTCCGAGACCAGTCCTGCTTCTAGAAATGCAGGTTCTGCAGATATCTTCAAAGCTGCTTATTAGGGAACAGCACAGCAGCCATGCTACACAAAAGCTAATGCTATAGAAGACACTCTGAAGCATCACTTCTCAGGGTAAACAGGCATGAACAGCAGCCAGTTGAGGCCCAGGCCCACTGGAAAAAAAAACAGACTATATAACAGAGTATCACTGGGAAAGCCTGCCATTCCTTTTACTATGTTGCAACGCAGAGACACTTTATAACATAATGATGATTTTTTAAAATACCTTCCTGTAATTGCTTGTTTCTGTTACTGGGTGAATGCTAGCTTTATTTCACCCTTTCCCTGCATCGTTATATTTACATTAGCTTGTTCTTTCACACAGAATTTATGTTGTGCCTCAGTGTTGGTGTGTTTTGTTTGGGGTTTTTTTTTGTTTGTTTGTTTGTTTTTTGGGGGAAGGAACATTAAAAAAAGCAGTAATAAGGATCTTTTAAATAGAAGAGTAACTTCTGTCTTCAGCATATACAGCCAGCATTGCAGTAGAAGGTATTACTGTTTCTTACATGTTTATCTTAAATCACATCAACTGTGAAAACTCCCTAAATGATTAAGAAAATAATGAACAAGAAATTCTCTATAGCTAAAAGTTTATCCCTTTATTTTTCGTATCAAAAAGGAATCTATAATTCTCAAATCCAGAAGATCCTCTCCTTCACTCTCCCCACCCCCACTCCCCCAAAGATATTTTTATAACAGAGCTTACATGGAGGATCTAGAGCACCTATTTTTTCTCTTGACTGCTTCTACAGAAAAGCAGCATTATGTTGCATACCACAGAAATTAAGAACTGTTCTCCTTCCTTCTCTCTCCTTGCATAATCTAAAAGCAGAAAAATACAGCTAGAAAGCTTGCCATCACCTAGCTCATTGCTTATCCAAACTGTTCAAACCCATGCACACATGTAGCTAAAGCCACCTCAATTCTCTTTGAGAATTGAGCTCAATAGCCAATGAAATTAACTGAAAAAAATTAAAATTGCACCAAAACAGAAAAATGAAATCCATAACAAAGCAGAAAGAACCCCCAAATGTCCAACCAAAATAAAAATCAACTAAAAGGCCTTTAAGAAGCAACATAACTTCTCTTCAAAAAGCAAAGAATATTGTTCACCTAAGAACTGATGAATCTCTGCATATAGCAAAGGCCAGAAAGGGTCTTTAAAACTACCTCATTCCAGACCATATATTCAAAAAGAAAAGAAAATATTCCAAGCAAACTTAACTTAGAGAAACATACAAAATATATTCACAAATTCAACTTCTCATATGAGTTATCTCTTATACCATTGAGCACAACTCAACACACCCCACCCATCTCCCTTACCCCTAAACATACTCCTTTCTCCTCTCATCCTCTTTTTATCTGTGAAAGTGAGCATTTTTCAAGTGATACCTATTAGCAGCATTCACAGCTGCAAGCTTCTAATCACACATATAAATGTAAGAAGAAAAACCACAGACAATGCTATTGACTTGTTCTGTTCATGCTGTTGATAGACCTTACATAAGTTCTGGAAAGCATAAGAGTAAATAAGGTTTTGGAATCACTTTCCTGAGAAGAAAACATAGCTTTCATCATGCAGATGCCTTGCTAATGAAATCACTTTATGCAGAATGTCAAAATCATTAAAGAAAATATAGATTAAAAGAACTAAATAGAAAATTAATTGTGAGGTTCAAATTTGCTCAGATTCAGATTGCTTATTTGTGCAATAAGCACTGACAATATCACTGTCTACTAACTGCTTTTGAATTTCAAGTGGGTAGATTGCTGAATATTCTTCCTTAATTGCTGCTGGAAAGTGCTAAGACTAATAGTGGTTTTGTTTTAGTGTGGTGTGATGGTCTGGGAACTGGCGGAACTTGCCTTTCTCCTGAATGCTCATGTTGATAGTAACACATGTCAATTACTTCATTTTAAGTAGTAGTAGGCCATTATATTCTTTTACATGCCTATATTTTTTTTCTGTGAAATGCCTTCATGTCTATGTCATGTGTGTTAATGTAATTCATCTGTATCACATTGTACCTGGGACAGATGTACCCACCCACTGAATGTCTCCTGCAATTGCCTGAAACTGGTTCCCTCTGCAGCTGTGTGCCTGGCAGTTTGATAGCCAGGAAAACTCTGTCTTCAGTGCACAGATACAGGTTTTATTGAAAGTGGCATAATTCAATAGTTATAATGCTTGTCTTTAAATAAATTACTAGAAGCATCAATATTCAAATATTTTCTTTTAAAATCTTACTTTTTGCAGAGTTGTTAGGAGTAGGAAGGTGGATTGGAAGAAAACCACAATAGTAGGCATAGTATAATGAGAGCAAAGTAATTAACTTTTCCTATTTGTATTGAAGGTTTTAACAAGCCTAAAGAAAATGGTACACATTCACCTTTAGAAGAACTTAGATGTCTCACATTATCTTTTTTAGTTTAAATACCATTTAGTGGTGACTGGTGGAGTGCCTGGTATATAGATTTTTTCAGTGTTCATTGTTTGCAAAGACAGATCAGTTTAAATTAAGCTTTCTTTCAATGAGACAGCTGAATTATATTCTCTGTATCTGGTAATGTCTGAAGAAAGATTGTTTTTTAAAAAATCTGACAGATATTTATGGCATTCAAATGACATTCAAAAAGATAGGTTATAAAAGTAACCATCCATCACAACATGTTTCCCAGGGACAGAGACCTCCACATCAAGCACAGTACTTGTAACTTACTCATGTCTGCTTTGCTTTGTTTTGGCCTATCTACTTCTAAGCTAAATACTGAAGTTGAGTGGAAGGCAAACTTGTAAAAAGTGGCAGACAGGCCTTGCCAACTGATAAATGGTGCTTTAATGGCTCTCTATTAGTATACATGCAAGTTGCTAAGGGTAAATGTTTTCATTCTTAGTGACAGTATAATTTACAGAAACTAGTATGGATGTGGACAGGTAAGGGTTTGTTTTCAGTATGTTGTGGGAAACTTGTGCCGTGCTAGTGGAAAATAGTGCCAATAGGAAGTTCCCAAATGAGGATCAGGAAACAGTCTGCTGGTAGGAAGTCCCCAGATGAGGGGTATTGCAGGACATGGATGAGCATGGTGAAGAGTATCATAATTCTCCAGCAAATCCTGAAGAGTGAGTCTTGAACTGCTATAATCTATAAATCATTTCCTTGTTTCTTCCGTGTCTCAGTAGCTGAGCAGGTCACAGCTGATAAGACATTCTAGTCCCTGCGTGATTCACTCTTCCTCCTGTTTCCTTGATTAACTCTTGATTTCCTTGATCTCTCAAGCAGGCAAAAACCAGTGAGCACTGGTCATCTATGCAAACATCTCATCAGTGCTACTTTTTGCATATCTGGTGTACCATGTATAGTGTTTTTAAAAGAAGATATGTCTGCAAAAGGAAAATGCACCAATTTATTTTAAATCCAATTTAAATCCAATTTATACTGTCATGAGGCACTGTATAAACACTATTTCAATTTGACAGTGGTGAGTTAGCCTCAGTATAAACTGACTCTAATCTTTGGAGACTAGCTAATATAAAGCAGCATCAGCATAGTTATTTGTATCAATTAGGAAACAATTAAAGGTAAACAGGGGAAAATTTCTCTTAGAATCGGTTTGAACTTCCTATCTGACTGAGTCTTGGCAATAAAAAAATTGCCAGTGAATAAAATCAGACAAAATAACTGGAGTTATGGAGTCTATAGATAGTTCACTGCTCAGAGGACAAGACTGCTCACCACTACTTTAGCCATAACAATAAAAGTTTTAATAACAGAAAGAGTGATCTGAGGGGATGGATGAGTCTGAGGAGATGTGCAGTTATCAGCATGGAGATGAGGTCCTTGGCAGTTCTATTTGACTTTATTTCCTCTGTACAGAAATTGCCGGCAGGTTGTGGATCAGCAATCTCATTATTGCAAAGTCATGAATGTTCCTTCTTTCCTCATCTGTTGTTAGGGTGGATATATCACAGGTGCAATGTACCACAACATTCCTTTGCAGCAAAACAAACCTGGGTGTCCAAGAACAGAAACAAAGATGAGCAAAGGTTTCTTGTTACTTCTCTTAAATCTAGTCAAAAATGATCATAATTTAGAACTTTTTACACATTGATGATTTTTTTCCCAGGAATACCACCCCCCCCCCCCCAAAAAAAAAGAAGTTTGTCATTATCTCTCTCAAACACCAAAATATCCATTCTACAGCACTGACTCAATATTAAATTCCAGAAAGCACATAAATTTGCAATTTTAGGGCCTGTGCTTTATTGGTAGTTTGTAAGTATTTGTCATATTTTATCTGGGTGAAAATACTGCATTATATATACTGTGTGTATTTTGTTCTTTTGCATGAAACACTGCATTTGGTAAAGAAAGCAAATTCTTCTGTACACCTTTCTGCCACCATTTTTCCTGGAGCCATCAGTGTTAGTGTGCTGGCTGAACACTCACATCTCTGTTAATATTCCTGTTTCCTTGCCTCACCCCACTCAGTAAACAGATTTCTTCAGGAATACTGTATTCATGCAGGTGGTGTTTGGTAGAGCAAAGCATTTGAAGGGCAGGATGAAACATGTTTCTTGTCACTGGAGTGATTAAGGAGCAAGCTAAAATAATAAAGGAGAAAGTTGCTGTTACATATTTATTCCCCATAAAATTGCCCATGGCATTTTATTTGCTATTAATCAGTTTTAGCCCATGATACATTCAATATCAGGGTTAAATAACAGACATCTTGGAAGGCAGTCTGACAGCTGGCATGGCCACAATCTATCATACTCGACCTTACAACTCTTTTCTATTTCCGAGTTTGACTGTACACCCCAAAACAGGTCACCTGAATCAAGGAAAGGGTCTACTTAATGCACCATCCTCTTCTCTTCAGTCCCTTCCAGGGTTTCTGTGCAGGTCCATATGTCTCTAGACACATCCATCAGAAGGCCATTGTGGACAAAGATCAGACAGACAGGTGTGTGGAAAGTGCCTCAGTGCTTCACCAGCAAGAAGACTGTTGGGACCCATGTTCTGCAAAGAGAAGAGCTATGTGGTGAGTCAGATCTGCTGAGTACTTGTAGCATATTACAGTCAATGTCCATTAGGCTACAGCTAAGAGAAAGAGGAAGTGTAATTGCATAAGACTAATAGAAGTACTGACCTCTAAAATGATCAGGAGTGGCAACAGGTCAGTGTGCTTTAGCAAGATCATAGCTGAGAGGTTGTGACTAGCTGTGCTTTACATGTAGCCAGACTCTAAATCTCACCTGATTCTTTCCTATCTCCAACCCCAAGTGTGGTTTCTCACTCTTTCCAGCATCACAAATTCCAAAGTCTCCTAGTAGGCAGCCATGTCTGCATTTTAGGTTTTCCGTGATACTTCCTGCCTGAGGAGAGAAGGCAAGTCAAAAAAATGCCTTGAGCTGATGAGAGAGGCAGAGGGAGAAAGCTAGTTCAGGGCTTAAGTATGACTTCTTTAATTCTAAGCTTTAGGTGGCTTCTATCAAGCATCTTTTTTCTTCTTTTCTTCAAATGGTGGTTAACTTAAGCCTGTCTAGACAAACAGCTGGCTTAAGACCTCAGCTAATTATACCAGCTGAAGATATGGACAAGCAACATTCCAAATGATTCCCAAACAACTTAGTTTCACTGCAGTTTACTTAGTCAAACATATTTTGAGAGCACTGAGTAGTTATTTCTGCTACTGTATTTATGTCAAAAGTTTTAACAGTTCTAAATATATCTTTAGTTTCCCAAGAGACCTAGACTTTAATAGCAAAATATAGTAGAAATCGAAGACTTTAGTTCCAACCTAAAGAGCAAATAGCAGAACTAAATCTCATATCTTTTTTTCAACTCAAGCATTTAATGTTCTGTCATGGACGAGATGAAAACTTAAGGTTACTCCATCATACATAACCTGATAGCCTAGTTCTCCACTACTTTATTCTTCATGGACTGCTGAATTAAAGCAGGATTTAAGACTGTTTATGTAGTATCCCTTGATTCAGATTTTTAGGTGACAATGATTAAACATACTAAGACGTTAGTATGCAGCATTCACAATATTGTGAACTGCATTTTTGTACCATAAGATGGACACATGAAGCTGCATCTGCCTACCTTCTGTTCCAAGTGTGGGAAAGAAGTACCTACGGATTTCTTTAACAAAAAGCTAAGAAGACAAATGTTTCCAGATTTGGCACTGGAAAAGAAGAGGTAATAAATTTACCAGTTAGGAGAATCCACCCAATGAAGCTGCTGCATTTTGGACAACTGACAGATTCTCTACACTGTCTTAAGTTCAAGGAGTTTCTAAAGATTGATAAAGACTTATGCCAAAACATGACATTTTCCAAGAGAAGAGAAACACATTGAGTCATGTTTCTTGTGCTTTTTTTCGAAGAAAAATATTGTATTGCATTGCTTCTGAAGAGAAGGCCAATATAATTTTAAGGTTGTGTGTTTTTACTCTTTTTGAATTCTGTTACAGAGTACAGTGTGCATACAGTACATCTGTCTCTGATGACTCTTGAAACAGTACAGACAACCAGCTGACAACAATCTTCCAAAAAAGAACAACATTGGAATGGGTTTCCCAGGGAAATGGTAGAGTCACCATCTCTAGAAGTTTAAGAAATGACTGGACGTGGCACTTAATGCTATGGTTTAGGTGGTATGGTGGTATTTGGTCAAAGGATGGACTCAATGATCTTGGAGGTCTTTTCCAACATTAATGATTATATGATTCTATGCTTTCCAGGGATGATGATTCTACCACTTCCCTAAGCAGCCCATTCCAATGCCTCACCATTTTTTCAGTGAAGAAATTTTTTCTAATATCCAATCCAAACATCCCCTAATGCAACTTAAAGCCATTTCCTCTAGTTATGTCATTTGTTACCTGGGAGAAGAGACCGACCCTGCCTTGCTACAACTTCCTTTCAGGGGGATGATTGCTGCCCTGGTTTCTGTCTATTTAATACCATAGCACCACGACATAAAATGTTGACACATATGGACTACTTTGCTAGATTGCTCCTGGGATGTGTTCAAATATGAGGATTACAGGCCATGAAAACTTGTTTGTATCCATGATGTAGCACCTAGGGATGATACTGAACACTTTATTTAGCAGTAGAGAACAACCTATGGAGCATCCTGAGAGAGGAACTTTATCAGTGTGTCTGCAAACGCTTTCCTCAGCCCTATTTTCTTCTGTCATGCATGTTCAGTGGCCCCTTTATTGAATGCCATCCCATCATGGCAGCATTCCATCACCCAATCTCAATGCATCCATCAATATCTTCTAGCATGCACGTTGATATGATAGGATATATGATGTCCCCACATAGTTTTCCAAAAGTTAAGCATTTTGTCTGGAAGACATCTTAAGAGAACCTCTACACAGCTGTAGCCATCACAACTCTCCTGTCTAACACAGTTCCTTGGTTTACGCAATGTCCTTGTAGTATGAAGGAAAAGCTGTAAAAGAAGCTGTTGCAAGAGAGTCTTTGAAGTGCACTTCTAGCAGTACTTTTCCTGTTAATAGATATGTAAAATAAAAACGAAGGGCTTTTATTTGTATTTCATACAAATCATGGGGTTGCAAATTAATTGGATTCCTAGTTCTTCTGACAGAGAGAAGTAGAAAATACCCCCAAATTAAAAAAAAAAAACAAAAAACCAACAAACAAAAACAACCAATCAAACAAACAAAACAAAAAATCTCCCAGATTTGGTATTTTTTCTTCCATCCATATCAATAGTTGCAAAGTATTTGCTTCCACAGATCTGCTTGAGGGAATTTGTTCTTATGTGAGAAGTAACTATGTTAGTAATTTAGAGCATTTGCTATTTGTAATATAAAAAACTCTTTTCATAAAAAAAATATTTCTCCAGACCCAGTGCTGTCATATGATCAGATGATGATAACATATGCATGATCTCATGAATATGTACCCCATCCTCCAAATTAATGTTGAGGTTCCTGAACCCAGTCCTCCTCCTGACCTTCATGTGTCCTTGGCTCAACCTCAGCTTGCAAAGGCAGAATATCATTGGTAAGTATTTTAAAGCTTTTTCCAGCCTGGGGTTTGGAGAAATTGGATGGTGTATTGCAGTCATTCCTCTTCTGTCTCTGGTAAGCAGTGATAGAAGGATGTTGACATTTAAAACATTTTCAATGGGTAGCTAAGTTGGTACTCACTGAGAAGGATAAGGAAAATTGTTCCTCAGAACATTTTTAGTTAAGGTTCCAAAGAGGCAAGCAGATGCCATTACATCTGTTACATCTTCTTCCCATGTTTAGGAACATGTCTCCCACTATCTTGGCTGGAAATTTCATTCTGAGGCAAATAACAACAAGTATAGATATTTCCCCTCACCTCCCAAGTCTTTATGATCTGGAGAAGAAAGAAATAACATTTAAAAGATACCAATATATTTTACAGCTTACTTGCCAAATCTAAACTGTGCATGTGTTTACTATTAATATTCATGCATATGATGCAGAAGAAACTTATTTTTATAAATTTTGGGTAAATAGCTAAAATTGTGTGTGCTGAAAACAATGTAAGACTAGAATCTAATGAAATACGTTTCTCCAATGAGAGAAACATATAGGACAAAATGCATTATGTGGTCTATATGGCCATTTTCACAAGGAGAATAGCAAAGAAAACAAACTGTGACTAAGTAGGAAGTAGCATATTTTCATGATGCTGCTTGCAATTATGGAATACTTATAGGTCATTCATAACAAAGAAATATCATGTGTGCTTTGTTAGTCCTTTTGTAAAAGTAATTCAATCATTTGCATATGTGCATATTTTAGCATGTTGAATTAGTTTTCCTGGCTTTGAAATATTTCTGTATATCTATTAATAGCATTGTTCTCAACATCACATGCTCAGAACGTATAGAGTTAGGGTCTAAGGGCTGTGAATCATGATGAAAAAAAATATTAAAGTCCTGTTCCTGATTTTGGTTTATCAAGCCAATAATTTTCAATGGTGCACAAGTCACCTTTTTTGTAGCATTTGTACTACAGTAAATTGCAATGAAATTAACTCTGTGTTGAAGCCAATGGAATAAATTGAGCACAATGTTCAGACATTCATTTAAGGGTCAAATATCCAGGAATCTGTTATGAAAGTCCCCAAGAACTCTGTTAGGAGTCAGTAGGATAGCTACATGTTAAGGGAGAACCTGAGGAGAGGAACACTTAGTTCCTAGTTACACACTGAAAAATTTACGTGTTAAACTACCATACAGATGGGGAAAGGCAGCTCCAGACATGCCTTAAAGGAAACGTTCAGGAGAAACTACAGTCAGCACCAGCTTTCAGGAGCAGGCTGTGGGTTTCAACCAGACAGAGCACCTATCTTGGAGCTCCTTCTGAGCTGTTTTATTAGCTGGCTATAGGTAGCTTTCCATCAAACTGGGTTCCTGCAGACAGCCCCCATTTACCATACAACCTGATATATACCAAAAAGTCACTGAAGAGGGTGGCTGTCTCAAATCCTGAGACATAAAAGATTTCCTTAGCAAGACAGTTATAGATGTTCCAAAAATGCAAGCAGATCCATGAGTCAGAATTGAGTATGATTATGGATCTTTTCCAATAGGCAATTTGGATGTGGCCATCCAGTTTGGAAGGTTAAGGTAATTTTATGTTATGAACATGTACTGTACTCTTCCGGTTGACTTCAATGCCACAGAGCTGTCCTGAGCTTGATTAAATTACTAGCAGAGACATAGAAAAATAATATATTGTATTTAGGGCTTACTGTGTTAATGCACAATGTTTAGTATTAGTTCTTATTTTAGACAGAATCAAGTCTAAATAAAGGTCCCTTGTGCATAAAGTCTCTCTTTGCAGGTTTTGCTTCAGGAATGTCATACTAAGAGTTTATTATGTTGCTTCCCCATCCATTACAAGGGACATTTTTAATTGACTTGGCAACACAATTGAGCAAAACATTTCATGCCGGTGATGTATTTTGTTTGGCTGGGGTATTTTTTAAAGCAATTTAAAGCAGAAAGTACTAAAATTCTCCTTTCTTTTTCATTAGGAGGAAGGAACATTTTTTAAATTTCTCTTTGTTGTCATTAGTGACAATTCTGACCTTGAAGTCAATGTCTTCCATAGGATTCTGATAGTGATTTCTTTTCCCTAGACCATGCAACCACTTCTTTAGACTGTACTTCTTTTTAATTGACTTGCTAAGCTTTTCTCCAAAAGCTTTTTTTCCCATTTCTCAATTTCTTTTGAAATTTAGAGAAGGCAATTTCGACTTATTTCAGTCTGTTATAGATTTTGGAAACATTCCAGAGGCAAAGATAGGACTAAAGCAAACTGGCAAAATCAATTATTTTAAAGTTTTAGCTTTCAGTTTAGACATTTTTGACAATAATGTTGAAAGGATGCTGCAAAATGTCACAGTCTGGTCAGGAAGCTGCAGTATAATGTGTGGTGAATAAATAACACACCAAGTGACACTGATAAAAGAGTTCTGGGGAAAATAACACCCTCAAAATGTTTTCAAATTATTATACCCCAATTTCTGGTCCCACTTACATCAAACTAAGTCTGCAGCAATTTCACTGACAACATCAAGACTGGATTCTTTATTCCCATAAACAATTTTTTCATTAAAGGTGAACCTCATTGGAGTTATTTCAGCAAGAAATAGAGATAGCTCAAGCTTTTAGCGAAGGAAAGAAGCACAGGTATCATTATGTCTGCATTTCACCTAAACAGTGGGTGCATGGCACAGACTGCTTGCCCATTTTCCCTTGAAGCAACCAGTAACATTCCCTGGTCTGGGTGTCTGGGCTTCTTCCCTGTGAGAACCAGACAAAGAGGAATGGGGCCAAGGAAGTGGGCTGAGACATTTTGACATCCTCTGATACTGATAGATAGACTAGTGCATATATTTACATTTAAAATTCATAACAGTGTATTTAAGATACATAAAAGTGCTTTAAAATACAATAAAAGCAATTGATCAGCTCAGACTAAGCATTTTTTGTACATCATGCATGAAAAGGACTGGTGGATGAGAAGCTCAACACTACCTGGCAATGTGCACTTGCAGCTCAGAAAGCCAACTGTGTCCTGGGATGCATCAAAAGAAATGTGGCCAGCAGGGTGAGGGAAGTGATTCTCCCCCTCAGTTCTGCTCTCCTGGGTGATGCATCCAGCCCTGGAGCCTCCAGCATAGGGATATGGAACTGCTGGAGCGGGTGCAAAAGGCCATAACAATGATCAGAGGGCTGGAGCACCTCTTCAATGAAGGCAGGCTGGGAGAGCTGGGATTGTTCAGCCTGGAGAAGACTCCAGGGAGACCTTATAACATCATTCCAGTATTTAAAGGAAGCCTACAAAGAGCTGAAGAGGGACTTTTTACCAGGGCATGTAGTGATAAGACAAGGGTGAAAGACTCCAAGCTGAAAGACATTATGTTTAGACTAGACATTGGAAAGAAATTCTTTACTACAAGGGTGGTGAGGGACTGTAACAGGTTGCCCAGAGAAATGGTGGATGCCCCATCCCTGGAAGTGTTCAGAGCCAAGTTGGATGATGGAGCTTTGAGCAGCGTGGTCTAGTGGAAGGTGTTACTGCCCATGCAGGGAGCTTGGAACTAGATCTTTAATATCCCTTCCAACCCAAATTTTTCTGTGATTCTCTGACTCTGCGATTCAGTCCTTAATTCTGAGGAAGTAGCACTGATCACTGCATTTTCTGCAATTTACATCACTGCTAATAACTTTCAGCTTCATGAGCTGATATTTTGCAGCTGTAAAGGAGGTGCGGTGTTCTCCATCATTCAGCTGTTCACTGACACAACAGGGATGTACAGATAGTCCCATGTCTGTCCTCCTGGAAGGGAGACCAACTACCCTTTGAAGATGATGTTCAAAGACCATCCTATTGAGTAGTATTTGTGATAATTACATAAAATGTTTTAACAGACTTTCTATGGAAGTTAGGGTAGAATTCCAGTTTACCTGCCTGTTTCCCAAAAGACATTTTTCTTCTTACCTGTGATTTTTCTGTGAATTTCTTCAAGCACCACCTTCCAATGAAAAAAACCCTTCTCAATAATTCTCTGTTCCTTAATGCATGAATATGCTCAAATATATACCTGACATTTGTAAAGCCAGGAATATAGAAATAAACTTGTTTGAGCTAATCCCAGGTGGAATGTTGTTTGTCATGAGAACAGAGTTTTGTCAAAGGTAAACCTTGAACCCACAAGATAAATTACTGAACTTCCTTAACCGGTCAATTCTATTTATTACTTTGTAAATAATGTGATCATACTTTAATCCCTTTCTTAGAGTGTACATAAAATACTCAGTCTGAGCTGAAGAGTTCCTTACTTATGTCTTGCAATAATAATAATAAATGCAGCTTCTTTTTTTGTGTGTTTGCCTCCGAAAAGTTTCCCTATCACTACACACTACACACTTTCCTTTATTCTCAGAAGATGAAGCAACCCTTTGATTTAAACTAGCTGAGGAAGCAATCCTAAGCCTAACACTTTTTGACATATAGCATAAACTTGCCTTTATATTACTAAGGAACAAAAACCTCCAATAGTATAAAGTGCAGATGACAAATAATGGTAAAAGTGACATTTTCTGACTTTGAGGAAGGCAGCAAATGCTGTTTTCTTGCCTTGTCTCCCCATTGTTCACAATCTCTGAGTGCGTTGTCTGTTGTCTTTCACAGGGCCTGAGCTTGGCAGAGTCCAAATGCCACGTATCACTATTTCTGCCAGGAGGAGAACTCTTGGGTCTCTGGGTGGATCTCTAGAAAAATTGCTTTTTTATTATAGTTTGATTCAGCTGACTCTGTGATGGAGTCCTGCTGCAATTTTTTGAACAGTTTTCAATGAAGATAGCATAAGGAATAAATGTTCACTGATTCCCTTACGAATGAAAAAAATGCATCTGCCTGTTAAATGTCCCAGAGTTTAATTCAAAAGAGTCAAATTACCTGCCCAAGAGTATGTACCTTATCCTCAGAATTTAAAATCCATAGTCCCTTAGATTGCTCAGGTTGGGTATTTACTTTTGCTTGTTCACTCTTTACTCTCCACCATCCAAATGAACTCCTGAAATAGGTGCAATATAGTAGCTCATTTTCTCTTCCTGGTAAGTGGTTTGGACAGCCTATGCATAGATTAGCCTTCCAACACCATTGGGATTCAGCTTGAGATGACTGAGCTCAGCTACACAGGGCTAGGGGAACCCGTTGGATTATTTTAGGTGACTTCAGCCTTCACATGGCCATTGGATTAGCTCAAGCAGCACCAATACTTTCCTATTTAGTTTGTAGCTTGGCATTTTAATAGAAAAATGAAGCAAATCCTTGACTCGTCCTTAATTGGCACAGCCCCTTTGATTTTAGTAAAGTAATTACAAAGTGGAAATTTTTCCAACACTTACCCTACCTTGAAACTGCCTCTGTAGCCCTAGATTGCATTTTCTCAGTCTAACAGTATTCCAGTCTAATGGATTCGAAAAAAGTAAGCACGATTCTAGTGCTAAGCCTGGAACTAATTTTTCAAGGTGTTGTTTTGGTTGGTATTTTTTTTAAATGAATGACTATTTGGTTGTTAAGCGTTACAACTACATCTCTTCAACTTCTTGCTGGAACGGGCACAATTAATAGGCTTGCCAGACATTTAGACCTAGAAAAGAATACCATTCTGCATTCAAAATAAAACAGTGTTATCAGTGGCAACCTCATTGGCTGTTTTAGCAGACAGTCCAAGTGCTGAAGGAGCACTGGGACAAATCCTCTCTCCTCCACGCAAGAGAGGACTCTCCTTTGTCAGGACAATGTAGGAAAGATGCTCAAGCTATACTTTCTTTGTGTAAAATTTCAGAGCCACAGCTTCTAACACGGGTTATTCTATAGTAAATTACTTTTAGAGCAAACCAGAAATAATCAGAACAAAGCAGGATAATAGCTGCTGTCATCTGCTTTCATGTCTCCAATGAGAACTAAATTCACTAAAATGAGCTGTAGGAAATAGCGGGAGTGGCTTTGCTCCTTTTCACCTGAGCCTGAATAACTGGCTCCATTCTGCAGCTGGGTTTAGGCAAATTAGCTCATTGAGGGCAACAGCTATCTTAACTTCAGGCTACTGAGAAAAAACTTAAATCTTTTTGTTTAGTGAAAATTGCAGAGGCCATTCACTGCCAAAACAATTCTGTGGGGACTAAAGGACTGGGAAATAGCTAATTATTACTAAGAGGTAGGCATTGTCCAGTAGAGATCTTTTCATCCCCAAAATGACTCTGACATCAATTCAGAAGAAGGAAATGCAGGATATCCAGCGTGCAGCCCTCTGTGTCCACCCAGGTGTTAGCATAGGGGAGAAAACACACTGAATTGAGATGCCTGTGTCCATCCCACTCACGTTAGTGTGAGCAATGGAAACATGGAAAACAGCCAGACTGTGAGCTGAGAGCCAGACTGAGGCATCCAAAGGGATGGGAAAGCAACTCTAGGCTGGGGGTCCACAGCACCAGCAGCACCCTCTGAACTGGCCGGTAGCCAAACACTTGAGCAGGAGGTTTTAGGTGTCAGGTACTGAGCATCACCTGAAGCCAAGGAGAAGACAGGCACTGCAGCTACAGCAGAGATCATAGGGATAGAGGCTGGAACAGCAGAGCAATGAGCCATGGGAAGTCAGAGAGTCACCATATCATCACACATCTGCCCAGCCCCATCTGTCTTGGACTTGGACCTTGCTGCCATCACAGACTGAGTTGGGAAATTGTGCTTGGGCTCAAGAGACCAATGGCTCCTGGAGACCTGAAACTGCTGTTTCTCCCTCAGCAGCCACCACAGGCACAGTAATCCTGAGTAGCCCCTGGTGTACACAGGACTTCAACACCTGCTCAGTCTACATGCATCCTGGCAGAATTTCTTGATGATTACTGCCATTATGCTCCTTCCATCTTGGTTTGTGAGCCAAAATCTAGGCCCACTTCCTGCAGTAAATCATTCCATATATTTTTTTCCTTTTCTCTTTACCACTGGAAAGAATGGCAAGTTTCTCTTCAACAGAATTTTGCATTATTGTTGCACTCTGTTTTCAATTGTTTGTATTTATTGTTTGTGTTTAATCTTTCCTCTCCTTTGTCTTAGAAACACATGCCTGAGAGGTCATCATTAACTTAAGACAATGACAAAATATTTTATTATGTTTTATTTTAGAATTATAGTGAGAAAATGGTGCTTCAGTCCACAGAGTTTAGAAACTCATTAGCCAAGGATTATTTAGAGCAGCAGTTGACACGGCAAATTATTTACTTCTGAAGACTCCAGAATGAATGAGGGATCGTTTTTATCAGTTTATAGTAGGATGGCATCAATCAATGGGAAAACCTCACTTCATTGATGAGCAATTACTTAGCAGGTCTTTTACTAAAAGACAAAAAGTTACAGGGTGAGTGAGAAAAAATAATGGGCAATTTCTTCTCAGGGAGAAGCTTATTCACACTGTAAACATTTCAAGCAAAATAAAGCATAGGTAGGATGCTGATGTAGACTCATCTGTCATGAGAATAGCTGTCTTTGTCCGAGACAGATGACCATCAACTACTGCACCACATAATAACCAGATTCCAAGTATTTTTTAAGTGTTCTGTACTTTCTTCAACCACAGGTTGTTCAGGATTTGTACAAAAGAAGGACATTCACAGAAAGGGTTTGCTAGTGTTACATACTCCTGTGCTTGCAGACATTGCTCAATCTGCAAACTTGATTTTGAATAAATTATTTTGAAGTAATCAGTTGCATCCAATCAAGAATAAATCACTGCTTACATATTTAATTTTTCTGTCATAGTTCATCTTGGATTATAGATAATCCAAAGATTGATATACAGTCACGTTTACACCTCAACAGAAGCAAAGACCACTGCACTGCATTTAACACCAGGGAGAAAAATCCCCTTGCTTTTGTGGAAATTTCACTTATAGTGTAAAAAAAGACTCATGACACTTCTCACCCTAAGCCTCTAGTGCCGGGGAAAATTTTTGAATCTGGGAGGAGATTATTTTAAAAGAAATAAAAGAAGTAGTTTTTATGCAGTGGATAGAAAAAAATATAAGAGAAAAATTGACAAAATGAAATGAGGAAATGGAAGCAAGAGAAATTCCAATTAGGAAAATATTTTTTCCAAAGAACATGCTTAAATACAGGAACATATTGCCCAGAGATGTTGTGGAATCTCCATCCTTGGGGATTTCCAAAGCTGAGGTGGACAAGGGCCTGAGAAACCTGGTCTAACATTGATGTTAACCATAAAATGAACAGGAAGTTGGACTAGGTGACCTCTAGAAATCCAACCAACCTGCAATAATTGATGGATGTTGTTGCTAAAAGGGGTTGAGGAATACAGACCATATCAGGAAATTCAAACAGGGATTAGACAAATCCATTGCTATCCATAAACAGATAGCAAAGAAAGAGGATGTTCCCTCCAACATCCCCAATGATCATGGATGCTAGGGATGAAAAAAACACAGTGGATAACACTATGTTTTAGTTACTAGATAACATGATGTCTCTCTAAGCAGCATCTCCTGTTGACATAGCCAAGGGAAAAATACTTGGCAAATGAACAGTTGATCTGATCCAGAGGACATATCAATTTATCATTAATTCATCTTACTTATTGGTCGGATACAGTACTACTGCTTCTGTGTCTCTGTTACATTTCCTGGATCCAGGATTTGAATTACAAATGATGTTCAGTGCAGAAGATGTGAGCATGGAGATACAGATCTTGGCATTCTGGAATTTACTGGGGGACAACTGAGCTCTGTATTTTGGGATTAAGCTAGTTTCTAATTTGCTAAGAGAATAGTTTTTGATCACACTTCAGAAAAATCTGGGCTATACATCAGAAAACAGGATAAAACCCAGTATGTGTTTTAGACTTTAAAAAATATTTTTTGTTCTTTGACAGATTGAGAAAAAAATCAAATTAAAATCTCAGTTAGCAAAGAAATACCTAAAAGCATATCTCAGCATATATATACATACTAAGAGAAGCCTGTAATCAAATGCTTGTTTTTAAACTGGTAGTGGTAGTCAACTGACTGAACTATTCAGCAGGCCTAAAATGCTCTCCCTAAGAAGCATTCTTCATTGAGTTGGGATCTAAAGCCTTCACTCTGTAAAAAGTTTGGTCATACCCAGGTTCCTCCTGCCCTGCTGGAGACGTTGTTATCCAAGCTATGAATGCCCCTTGAAATTTCTGCTAGGTTAGCATGCAAGCTCAGTCTCTCTGGAGTAGTCCCATCTGTCTATAGCATAATGATTCACACATTACCCCTTAGTAAAGGGTAGAGAAAGTCAACACTCTGGAAATCTGCAATCCCCTTTCGTCGTCCACTATGCCAGAACCTTGACAACAGCTTTCATTATTGTGCTATAGTTTTAATAGATTATCCTTTTTATTGCTGGCTGCAGTAGCAGTTCACAGAAATAAACCAAAATTATTCATTATATTAAAAAATTCTCTAATCTTCATTAATGTTGATCTCTTTAGTGTTATTTATTGAATGATAAAATTACCATTAGCAGATGGCAACTGAAGTATATAAAATGCAAATGCCTACAATATCAAGCAAGCATATTTTACAGACGAAATTTAATATAAGTGCACATCATGATTGGTCTTTTTTTGTGCAGAGAATGGAAGATAATGGGGATGCCTCTCTTAGATTAATTAATCTATTTATTCAACAAAACAAGCTGATGCCAGTAGTTAGGTTAACAATATGGAAAGATAGATGATATTAGAGCATATGAACTGCTGTTAAAATGAACTTTGTTGCTCTATTAATGGAACTTTTTCTTTGTAATTCTAGATTTTAATGGTACAACACCCAAAGCACAAGGTATGTTAGAGAATAAGGTTGTAAATTGTTTCTCAGTCTTACTCAGATGCCTCAATAGTCCTTTTTTGCAGGTGAGACTCAGGGCACTGAGATACAGACTCTAAATACATGAATAATGTAGAAAATGTTCTTTTTCTGGTTGCCAGGGTCCTCCACATTCCCCATGCAGTTTGTTTGAACTTGTACACCAGATTCCCATTGATTTCAGTTGGACTTAGACAACTATCAAATATTCAAAGCTGTAGCCTTTGCAGACTGTAATATAAAGTTAATGGGAACCATACAGAGTATCCCCATTGTCTCATTTCCTGATTCAGCAGGATTCGTTCTTCCTTTATGCATCTAATTCAGCAGAAGCCATCTGAAAAGTCCTGAAAACATCAGGGTAACTGCACAGTGGGGACCCCCCCATGCACACATTCTTTCTTAATGTACCTGTGAGTGGAAAGGCTCCCTCATTACAGAGACAAATGAAAAGTGCCTTCTTTGGTGGAAGCAGCAGTAGCAAAACCAATTGGATTTGCTGCATTCTTTGTTTCCTTTCTAATCAGCCCATGGTACGACAGCCTTTGCAAACCACAAAGCCAGCTGACACAGGGCACAAAATTATTCCTTCTTGCATGAATAGAAATTTCTGATGCAGCCTAGATGTTACAAGCTTGCATTTGCTTATTTGCACATGGTTTGTGACAAATGAGAGACCAGGAGTAATGAGGAGATGGGGTATAAATGTAATGATAGAGTAACTGAACTCTTTGCAACATCTGCATGTTACATGTCCATGGAAATGAAGGTGTAGGTGAGAAGGGAAAGGGTTTAGCCATCTAACAGGACAGTAAGAAGAATCAAAACAAGTATTCTCTAGGAAAAAAAATATATAAAGTGTTGCTGTGTATGGGAGATTTCTACAGTTTTAATGTCTGAGAGTTTAAGATCCCTTTACTGGAGGGATTTAATTTGCATTTAAAAATAAAAAATCCTACTGCAATTGAACTGCTTTCAAAGTATAAACTATGGCTTCATGTGGCTGTGAGTAGAGACACACCTGGCTGCTGACCATTTCTCTCCAGCTCTCCTTGTGTGGATTGAAACATTTGGAGCTCCAAGTCATAGCCCAGAGGCCACAGCATATAGAAAAGACAGGCAACGTTGATTTTTTTTCTCAGTAAATGTGTATGGGCAGGAAAGGACTATCAACTGTGGAGCAGTATAATTTCTGCTTTCCCCTCAAAGTCATAAATTTGTTACTTGAGCTGTTGGAGAACCAGAGAAGAGGTTTTGGTGCTAGTTGATTATAAAAAAGAGGTGCCATTACAGCTGAAAATTAGACTGAGGCTTGGTTCTGATGGAGAGTCATATCAACATTAAGGTGATTCTTGAGAGATTAAGGAGTTATAGATATTTACTTACAATTCTACAGATTTTGTTGTATAGCATAGAAGAGTAGCTTTGTTTGCACCAGCTGAACAATAATTAACTAAATTTGACATAATTAAGTCAATTAAATCCCTTCTGTCCATTTAGCTGCAACTTATTTCACTTTCAAATAGTTGCTACTTACGCTTTTTTTAAACTGAGCAAAAACCACTCTTGTCTCTCAGCAGATTCTACAGCTCTACCATGCTTACAGGTAGGTAGGTACAGTAGGTTCCAGGAAACTCTCTGATTTCACTGGCTTCACTGGCTGTGTCTGCCTTGCTTGTGTCTGCCTTGCAGTTATTTCTGTTGAATAAATATACATAATTTAGAAAGTTTTGCTATTAGATTTCTGGCAAACAGGCTCCTGAATGACTGAGTATTCACTCCAGCTGCTTAGGAGGAATAAAAGTACCTGACTTCAAAGTTTCAGGATTGAGCAACCAGTGCAGGGTAGGGCTGTATGTGCACAGTCTGCTGCAAAACTGAGGGCCTACAAAATACAAAATCTAAGTACTGTGCCAAGGAAAATAGCATGAAAATGTAGCTTTTAAAGGCTTAGGTGGAGTGACAGTACTGGGGCCTATAATGTGTGTCACTTCGTTCTCTATCAACTCTACAACATTAAAAAGAAAACCAAGAGAGAGATACTGCATCAGGTGAAGCTTTGTGAGTTCATTCACTTCCTGAAAGAAGTGAAATTAAAACCAGATTCTAACAGCTAATCATACCATGCTGAACTGTACCATGAAATCCTAGGAGTGGGACCAGGTCTCTGAAGAACCTTAAAAATGATATTTCTGAAGTTGCTGTCATGGATCTAGGGTACTATAATAATGTACAGGTGAGGCATAAGCTTTATTAACTATGATCACAGTGAGCAAACATTCAGCCAGTATGTCCCCCTCGGTTCCCCTCTTCTCTGGAAAGTGACTGCAGAGACCCAACCTATGTACTGTTTAGGAAAAAATAAAAACCTTATAAATTAAAAAAAGAAAAAGGCAAGGAAAACCAATAATTTCAATATTAACAAAACCAGGCACCCATTCCTGGGAGGGTTGGGCTTATTAAGTATCTAATCTAACTGTCTGTCTATCTATCTATCTTTCTTCTAACTAAGAAGAAATCAAAGAGTAAATAATGTGAAAATATGAAGAGTGGAGCCTATAGGAGTGGCGCAGCCACTATTGTCTTTACTCAATGTAAGGAGGTGGAAATACTGCTAGTATTTAGTCAACAGGAATGTTCTTTTATTTAGGATAAACTTCTTAGGCAGATCAAATTTTTATATAATAATGATGATAATAATAATAATAATAATAATAACACCATCTCAGTGTGACTGAATGGGGACAGGCAGAGAAAACTCTAATGCCACTGAAAGTATTGCAGAGGACATCTTGGTCAAATCCTAAGAGACATCTTTTGCTGTTTAGGATAATTTTATAGCTGTGTGACTTGTCCTATGGCAAGTCAAGGTGAAGGGACATTGTGGGGGCACTGAGAAGGAAACAAAGTCAAGTCCCCTTCCTGATGATGATGTTCTCATTCATGCTCACCTACTTAGTGGCAACTGTTTGGTACTGTGTGTTCACTTCTTTCCCTCAGTCCTCCCTGTCTGGCTATCATCATACTAGTAATGATGCTGCAAAATTAATTCAGGCAGGTGACTGACATTTGTCATATATGACTCATTCTTCTCCACCTCAAAGTAGTGATGTGCTGTGTCTTGTGTGATATGTACTGCTATTTTGATTGGATTTGAGTTTATTTATTTGTACTTTATTTATACAGAGAAGTAAGTCTGAAGAAATGCAATATTTAAGGCTAAGGGTCGCCATGACTTGGAAGAGTTCCTTTCACAGTTTTTGGATACCATGGCCTAGACCTCCATGACAGAGTGTGGCAATTTGTTCTCCTGTGTCCCCTTGTTTTGACACTGGGTATTTTCTGGCCCATCATGTCTTCTGAATGTGGTGCTTGATTGACAGTGGGCCGTGGGGCTGCTGCAGAAGTGCTCTGCTAAGAGCTCCCTGTAATGACCCATCTAGCAGGTCTCATTTAAGCTGTGATGAAGGATAAGGGACAAGGCTGAACCAAAACACAGGCTTTTTGTACTACTGCAGAGTGTGGGTATCAGATGTTTTATGGTACAAGAATTAGAGACGGAATAAAATCATAATTAAATCCCCAAAGTCACTCAAATCCATTTTCTAGACTTTCCTGGCCTATGTTTCTTTATTTAAGGACCGTCTCACTTCTACATGAAATTGCTTTGCAAACTGTATATCAGCAGTAAGTGAGGGAATATTCTGAATAAAATCTCTAAGATTTTGAAGGTTAGCATATAACAATTCTCCTAGTCAAAATGAGAAATCTGTATCTGGTATTGCAAAAAAATTTTCCCATTGTGTTCCTTGAGGGGGAGCTCCAGTTGAATGAAAACGATGCAAGGTGAAATTCGCTGAAAAAAAACCTCCCAACCCTACAAAGTAAAGGAATATTTTCTAAAGATGTTAATAAGCCAATTGAAGGAATGAATCTCTCACTCATTTGTAACAGGTTTAATTTTCTAGATGATAACGCTGCTTTTCCGGCTGTCCCCCTTCAACTAGTACACAGTAAAGATTTGTAACCAAGATTTCTGTGGCATCTTCAGGGGAACACAACATTTTCCTGTACTCACAGTTCATGCTCCTTGTGTGCACAGAATTTCTCAACCTCTCCCAGCCCAGAGTGCATGCACTACTATTCAGTGAGTTCCCAGCTACTCTCTGGGGAATAAAAGTTTTCAATATGTTAAATGTTAAAAAAAAAAAATAAAAGTTTTATGACACACAAAGAGAAATGAATAAAATCTTTTATATTTTAGGATGAGTTCTTCATCCCAACCCTTGAAAAAAAGGTAAAAAAGTGCTACAAATTCTGTATGGAGTACTAACCCCAGTCATTTTTAATGTAGAATGAACTGCATTTTAAACTGTAGGTTCGGATGTTATCATAGTGAGGTAGAATCTTACAGCTGTAATTTTTCTTCCTGGAAGATGTTTCTCTTTTACTGAAACAGATTGTCTCCTTCCCCCTCTGTGCCACTCACCCCCTTGGGTTTGTTTTGTTTTTCTACTTAGAGATTAATTTTAACATGGAATTATAATTGCACTCTATGAGTGAACAGCTACATGATTAAAAACTAACTGCCTTTGAAATGCAAATAGATTGCCCTTGCAAGTGTGCCTGGGCATCAATTTTGCCTGTTATGCTTAGGAACAGGCTAAGTTGCTAAACACTGAGACCTCAAGGATTCCTGTTCTTGTTATCCTGTATTTCAAAGTGCCAAAAAATCCTAGTATTTGGGTAAGAAAGCCATGAACCAACATACCATTGACTTGCCTCTATATCCTCTGCAATACAACAAAACCAGCAACCACTTAAATAATTTTATGGCCTTTGTTAGTCACGTAGTTTCTGTCATATTGTTTTAGGCAGGCCTTAGGCGTCAATGACCTTCAATACAGCTGGAAAAAAAGAAATATTTATTTCTGTAAGATATAATTATTTCTACATGAATCAAAGCAAGAAGATTGACTTACTTTATTATAATCCTAGTATGCTGTATTTTATCTGTTTTCATTTGCTTTCCATATGCAAACATAGGGGAGTTGTGCAGTGATAAGGCAGCTGTTAGTCTAAATATGAACTTTACCACCATTCTTCCATTGTGCAGCACGTAGACAACACAGGCTCAGTTCCCTGTGATTGAGGGAAGCTTTCTCTCAAAGGGCAGAGAGAGGTTGCAGGGCTGGAATGGGCCAGGCTTACAGGATGACTTGGGATGGTAAATATTGCCCCTTAGGCAAATGTGCAAAAAATGAGGAGCCAAAGAAAAAGAAGATGCACATTGGCCCACACGCTGATCAAAAGCTACTCACCACATGTAGCTGGGATGGTAGTTGACTCCAAGGCATCACCTCCTGCCAACCACTGCTCAGCAGGAGCAAAAGCTACTGCCTGGGGCAGAGCTTATCGTCTGCTATTGCAGAGGTGGCAGTGGTCGATGTTGAGGTCCTGGAAGTGCTTTGAATACAGCTATTTCCTTTCAGAAAGTGACTCTTGGTGACAGTCAATGTAGTCAGCTGTACCTCTGCATACACTCTGAGTGTGGTGGATATTGACAGTGTTAACAAGAAGAGGGGCAGTCCAATTAATTGAAATTAAGACTTTGGAAACAAATTTCCACAGATTTTATAGGTCCATCCTGTTCTGTAACTGTCTCAGCTTGATGTTCTTTGTTGAGTAAGAAACAGAAGAAGGTTTCTAGGCCTTTTTTTGTGACTCAGTAAAGTGTTGATGCTCACAATCTGGTACAAATGTGAATATGAGTTGTGCTGAATGAAGGTAGCCTTATTGTTGCTTATCCCAGTTTTTCAGCACAGGATGGTTCCCCCAGGGGATTCTTGGGTTTTCATCTCCAAAACATCTCCTTTCATTAGCTCTGCCATCTGTTTTATATTAAGCTACTCTTAATTACGATGATGCCTCTGTTGTTACCTGTGATCATGGCCAACAGACATTCTCATTCTTGGAATGTGGGAGAAGACTGAGACCTCCCTACTTCATCTTTCAGGAAACATAAAGTGGCCAAGTTACAGCTAGCAATAGTGAAAGAGGAGTATATTTGGCTTAGACTTGAAAAAAAAAGGCTGAGTGTTTTTATTTGTATATGGGACATATGTCTTATCTTAAGCATATTATAGCTTTTCTGTATGCTTCATACCCTGGTATTATATGTATACCAATATATACCAGTAAAACAGGTATCTGGAGACTGCTTAGTGCCACAGATCACTTCCTTGCCATAAGGAGTTCTAGCAGCATGGACCATGGTGAGGCAGCGCTCCAGACCAAGACCTACCCCTGATTAGATTATTGATGGAGTAATATAATCAGATAGATAGAGTAGCCATGGTGCTAAGCAGGTTTCTTTTCTTGTAACAAATTCTTGATACACCTATTATTGTATCAATACCCTTATTTAAATGAAGTATTGTAGAACCCCAGTCTTGCTCTTTAGACTTCTAGAATTGAAATAAAATTCAGTATAAATATATAATGGTTTATTATTTACTTAAACTGCGCTGCTTTTCACCTTTTTCTGATATGGCTTCTTCTGTTTTCTGCCCTTTATGTCCCACAAGAATGGGATTTTGTAAAGATGCTTGTAAAGAATATATCCTGCTAAGGCTGCTGCTCTTGTACATTCATCAGTAGTTCCTGGCATCAGTTGTTTCCCTGACAAACAACTAAGAAATGATGAATTGCATGGCCAGCTTCCTCTGTAACTAATGTCTTAAGTAGATGCGTGATGCATCTCTTGAAGACTTCATTATCAGTGGCCTAAACTTATTTTGTTCCTCATCCATGAACCAATGAGACTCTTCAGCTGACTACTGTGCTGTAAAAAATGCCAAGTTAGTCTTCTCCAGCCTCAAAATCCTGAATGTGTTTTGTGCAGATTATTGGAAAATTAACATCAGCTACTTTGGAAGTATTCAACTTTAATGAAAGGTCTTGACAACCATGCCCTTGGGAGCAGTTATACTGGGCCTGCTTAGGGCATTTATTTTCATAACTGTATCAGAATGAAAAAGTTTCCTTACAACTCTCTCTAAGTAAAAACATGAAATGATTCTGTGATGACAACATTACATACAGTTCTTGCAATGTGAAGCTGGATGTAGTCTGGTCCTGGTGGCCTGCAGTGAAGGCTGGAGAATAGAATAGCATATTAATGCTAAGTGATCACACTGGTAGGTCTGGCTGCAGCATTCAAAAATCTTTGTGCTTTTGTCCTACAGTATATATGTAACATGGACAAGATCTTCACTTCATTTCCTTGGTTCTGTATAACCACACCTTTATAACCCCACCAGTGAGACCTTTGTGCACCTTCAGTCCCAAAGTGCTAGATGTGCTTGGGATCTGGCTTTGCCTCCTTGCATTTCTCCAACTTTGAGGCAAAATATCCCTGTGAACTCTTCCCACTTTGCACTTAGTAAAAATGTCTGGACCATGAATTTCCTGTATGTGTGTGTAATGCAATAATAGTAAAAATTGAGAAACAATAAACCTAGAAACTGGATTCTAGAATCATTTGCAAACAAACATAAGTTAAACAGAAACAAAAGGCAGTAAACACAGCTGAATTTTTCTTTATCTCTGTGGATGTTCAGAGATACATTCATATGATTGTATGAATACGGTTCATTACATATCATTGTAATGATACGTTGTATGATATGGTTCATTAGGCATATTGTCCAAGTAAATTTTAGGTGTGTAAATATGAAAAATGTAAATATATCTTTTTATTTTGAACATGAATTTACATTTCTTCTGTGAATTAGTAGTTTCTTCCTGAAAGTATGCACTGGTCACATCGCAAAAGACTTCTAAAAATATTTGAATTGTTTTTCCTTGTTTTATGACTACTGCCAATATTCAGACTTAGCTATTAGCATGATGTTCAAAGATCAGAGAATCACATAATCACTTAGGTTGGAAAACACCTCTGAAATAATCGAGTCCAATTTATGACTGAACATCACTATGTCAACTAGACCATGGCACCAAGTGCCACATCCAGTATTTCCTTAAACTGTCCCCTCCAGGGGCAGTGACTCCACCACCTCCCAGGCAGCCCATTCCAAAGTCTACTCACTTTTTCTATGAAGAAAGTCTTCCTAATGTCCAGCCTTTCCTGATGCAGCTTGAGGCAATGTCCTCTTGCCCTGTCACTTGCTACCTGAGAGAAGATACCCACCTCCAACCGGCTACAGCCTCCTTTCAGACAGTTCTAGGGAGTAATAAGTTCACCCCTGGGTTCATCTTCTTCTCCAGGCTGAACAACCTCAGCTCTCTCAGCTGCTTCTCACAGGACTTGTGCTCCAGACCTTTTACCAGCTTCATTGCCCTTCTCCGGACTTGCTCCAGCACCTTCATGTCCTTCTTGTAATGAGACGCCCAGAGCTGAACACAAGATTCAAGGTGTGGCTTCACCAATATCAAGTAGAGGGGAAAAATCACTTCCCATGTCCTGCTGATGACATTATTCTTGACACAGGCCCAGACATCATTGGCTTTCTTGGACATCTGGGCACACTGCTGGCTCATGTTCAGCCAGCTGTTGACCAACATTCCCAGGCTCTTTTCCACAGGGCAACTTTCCAGCCACTCTTCCCTCAGCCCATAGAACTGCCTGGGGTTGTGTAGGACCCAGAAATTTGCCTTGTTGGTGGTCTCAACCCATCAATCCAGCCTGTCCATGTCTCTCTGCACAGTCTTCCTACCATCCAGCATCCCAGCCCAAGTTGGTGTCATATGTGAATTTGCTAGTGGTANGAAGAAAGTCTTCCTAATGTCCAGCCTTTCCTGATGCAGCTTGAGGCAATGTCCTCTTGCCCTGTCACTTGCTACCTGAGAGAAGATACCCACCTCCAACCGGCTACAGCCTCCTTTCAGACAGTTCTAGGGAGTAATAAGTTCACCCCTGAGTTCATCCTTTTCTCCAGGCTAAACAACCTCAGCTCTCTCAGCTGCTTCTCACAGGACTTGTGCTCCAGACCTTTTACCAGCTTCATTGCCCTTCTCCGGACTTGCTCCAGCACCTTCATGTCCTTCTTGTAATGAGACGCCCAGAGCTGAACACAAGATTCAAGGTGTGGCTTCACCAATATCAAGTAGAGGGGAAAAATCACTTCCCATGTCCTGCTGATGACATTATTCTTGACACAGGCCCAGACGTCATTGGCTTTCTTGGACATCTGGGCACACTGCTGGCTCATGTTCAGCCAGCTGTTGACCAACATTCCCAGGCTCTTTTCCACAGGGCAACTTTCCAGCCACTCTTCCCTCAGCCCATAGAACTGCCTGGGGTTGTGTAGGACCCAGAAATTTGCCTTGTTGGTGGTCTCAACCCATCAATCCAGCCTGTCCATGTCTCTCTGCACAGTCTTCCTACCATCCAGCATCCCAGCCCAAGTTGGTGTCATATGTGAATTTGCTAGTGGTAGACTCAATCCCCTCATCCAGATAATCAATAAAGATTTTGAAGAGGACTACGCTGATCCCTAGGAGATACCACTGGGGTAGATGTGACTGGATACCAACTGGATGCAGCACCATTTATTATCCACATCAGTGATGGATCGTTATCTCCTCCCTAGCCCTTTTGTAAAGTATAAATTCTCCTGTGTGTTTCTTTTTGTGGTGACACTTTCTGACCTAATGTGACATTTTGCCATTCCAACCATGTCTGTTTGACCTTATGAACTTTTCAGTTTATATTTCACCAGCTGACTCCAATTCATTTACACAAACAAGCTTTCTGTTACTGCTTTATAAACCAGTTTTTTGAAGGAAAAAAAAATCTATAAATCCACACAATGAATGCACACACTCTTGTAAGACACACACACACACACACACACACACACACATACACACACAGAGTTTAATTGAGGAGGCAAGGCATACTTCACTGTGAATTCATTCAACACACTCTCACTGCTTCTATGAGTAGCTCAAGATTTTGATAGAGGCAATGGTTTGAATTTCAGGGACTGCACATCTAAGTTGTTTTGCACATAATTACCTAATGCAGCAAGGGTGCAGAACAGGTGCCTTCTCTCGTTTGGCATCTGCTACCTTTTCAGACTGAAGCTCAGCTACTGAAGCTAGAAGATGTTTTGGATTTTGGTAAAAGTCCAACAACNCTCATCCAGATAATCAATAAAGATTTTGAAGAGGACTACGCTGATCCCTAGGAGATACCACTGGGGTAGATGTGACTGGATACCAACTGGATGCAGCACCATTTATTATCCACATCAGTGATGGATCGTTATCTCCTCCCTAGCCCTTTTGTAAAGTATAAATTCTCCTGTGTGTTTCTTTTTGTGGTGACACTTTCTGACCTAATGTGACATTTTGCCATTCCAACCATGTCTGTTTGACCTTATGAACTTTTCAGTTTATATTTCACCAGCTGACTCCAATTCATTTACACAAACAAGCTTTCTGTTACTGCTTTATAAACCAGTTTTTTGAAGGAAAAAAAAATCTATAAATCCACACAATGAATGCACACACTCTTGTAAGACACACACACACACACACACACACACACACACATACACACACAGAGTTTAATTGAGGAGGCAAGGCATACTTCACTGTGAATTCATTCAACACACTCTCACTGCTTCTATGAGTAGCTCAAGATTTTGATAGAGGCAATGGTTTGAATTTCAGGGACTGCACATCTAAGTTGTTTTGCACATAATTACCTAATGCAGCAAGGGTGCAGAACAGGTGCCTTCTCTCGTTTGGCATCTGCTACCTTTTCAGACTGAAGCTCATCTACTGAAGCTAGAAGATGTTTTGGATTTTGGTAAAAGTCCAACAACTCTAAATGACAAGGGAAAAAAACACAAAAAACAACATATTTATGAATTTGTTTTTCTGTAACACTAACACGGATTTTTGTAACCACCAACTTCTCTCATTACATGTACAAACATTTATTTGCTCCTTACTGCTGTACATTGTCAGGCTCAGATGTTAATGAATTTACCTAGTATAACCTCTACACAGCACAGAAACTTGATTCCTACTTTGTTGAGAAGAAACTGAGACATAAGTGACCTGCCAAAGGTCATCCAGGGAGAGTGAGGCAGAACCAAAAGTTCAACGCATAGTGCCTGAATTTTCAGAGAGAGCTTTAATAGCAGGATGAGGTTTTCCTTTTTTCAGATCGTGTATGTTTTTTAAAAGTCAGTAATTTCTAGCTGAAATGCCTAGGGTTTGAAGCATAAATCTGTATTTGTGAGTTCTTTCATAAATATTTGCTTTTCAGCTACTTCTTCATCTGCTGACTTACTGCTTCTTTTGAGATTTTTGTTGATGTTTTCTCTACATTGTAAAATACATTCTTGTAAGTGGCAATACCGCTTGTAAAAATAATCTTCCTATGTTTTACTTTGCAATTTATAAACTGGCATGAATATCAGTTTCTTGGAACAGTTAGTTTTTTTAACCTTAAATAGGCAAACACATATGGGTACTCATAGAAGTATTATTGTTGTCAAAATCTTATAGTATATAAATACCAGAACATTCTTTTCCACTTTTCTTACAACTCATTACTCTTTACAACCATTGTGAAACTTCATTATGCAGTCACTGAAGTTTTATTATGCCACCTATATCCCTTTGATCTACTGAAGATTAATGGAAATCAACTGCCTTATTACCTAAGTGAGACATGATTATGCTTCATTCAGGAAGGTTGACTACCTTTTAATCAAGACATTTTCCTTTTTTTAAAAGTGTTCCCATCTGATCTCTGAAAAATGGCATCTAATGTTTTACTGAAAAAGAAGTTAGGCTAATTGTTCTATAATCTCTGTAATATGACATTATGACATCAAATTATGACATCAAACTGGTCCATTCTCAGTCATCAGAAGTCTCAGTTGAATGTTGATTCGGTGATCTCTTTTAAAAAACTACCACTAAAATTTGCACTGGATAGTAACTACTGTTACCTTCAGAAACCTTGGCTGTGAAAGAACACGCCCTTATTCCTGGCTCATTTTACTATAATAGAATGCTTGAGGTCCTGAAGTGTTATTCTCTATGAACAGCAGACCCTGTTACATGAATCAGCTGAAAAGCAAAGGATTTGAAAGTGGTACCAAGACTAGATCAGCCTCTCTCCTCTTGTCCTGTTTTGTCCTGCAGTTATTGTAACTTATTGTAGTGAAATTCACTCTACTCTCAGGCTATTTGGTGCTATTCACAGCAGTCAATAGGGCTGTCAAACAAACCACCTTGTTGTGCACTCTGGGATAATTTCAGAGGCTTCTTCAGGAAAAAGGCGGTCTTGCTCTCCTAGAGCAAATGCACTTTTTTTTTCTTTTCTCTTTTTTTTTCCTCTAGAAATTTCAATCCAGTACAAACAATTTGGACTCATCCCTGGTATAAGGATCTTGGCCATGGGGTTGGGGGTTCCAGATATTCAGCATCTCAAGTGAAGCTGTTGAGCATAAGCCAGCTGAGCTGCCAGAAGTTTGGAAATCCTAGCCTTGTCAGCCTAACTGCTGTGCATAATGGAATAGCTTATATGCTGAAGACATTTGCAAAAGAACAGAAATATAGTAACCCCCAGACAGCTATGAAAACTACCCTGCATCCTTATAATTCATCCTGCAGATGATACAGAAGGGACTTGCTCAGTATCATATAACAAAGTTGGAAGGAGGGATGGTGAAACTGAAGGAGACATAATCTAAATGGTCTTGACACTGATGGAGCAATTCTGCATAGAAGCTGATCCTGATCTTTTATTTGTGTCAAGTTCAATAAACCAGTGATGTGTTTTTGGTCAAAATGACAATAAAATACAATCATTGGGTAGCAGTAGCTGACTTTCTGATTATTTATTGTCTCACCAAATTTTATGTTATCTGGAAATGGCTGGGGAAAGACTTTTATGATCACCAGAGTTAATAAAACATTAAATATATTTGAACCATTGAAATTTCTGTTTTTAAAAATGAAATTAATTATTCAATAATTGTGTATTTAAGATATCATATTAAAAAGATGCACCACAAAACTTATGTTCAATTTGATGAGCTTTGCAGCAGAAATGGCCTTGGACAAAATGATGAGCTGTGGTGCAACTCGTAATATATATGTATAGATTCTCATTTTACTTATGACTCTGGCCTTTGAATAGAAAACTGACACCACTGCTTCTGAGTGATGAACAAAGAGGTCTCTCCACCAGCTTGGTTGGATAATCGAGCTCTTACATTCTCATTATTATCACTATTATTGTTTTTGTTATTTTTATTCTTAGAATTACAGTTGCATTAGCTCTTCGGAATTAGGACTACATGCCTTTGTAACAGCTTAAAGTGACCTAGCTATGACCCCACCTTAGCAGCACCTTCAAAGCAGAGAAGTAAGAGACAAAGGCTATTTTAGAGAGACTTGTGTTCAGCTTGGCCACAATTACCTTTTCTATGAAACCCTAATCGTGACATCTGCAGGTGGAGAGCAAGAGTCTAGATTCCAAAAGCTGAGGAAATTCAAGCCTAGGTATCCAGCTGCTGTGGAAGGTGCTTTTTGGTCTCTCTGTTGGAGGTAGGCTGAGGGCAGGACTGTTTGGAAATCACTGGGAACAGGGTAGAAAGCCCAGCTCTCACATCAGCACTCAGCTGATGTGGAACAGATCCTTTGAAATGATCCTCTGTGACTTATAGAGGGAAAATTGAAAAAAAAATCCAGTACTAAACCAAACAAGTCCACTGCAGGTAAGTCATTCTTATTTACTGATGTTATTTTCTCTGTTTCATTTCTCCCATAAACCTGTAAAAAGTCTTTTTGATTCCTCTTAAATACTTTGTCTGCCGTTAATTAGTTGTGCTTATTTGCAGTTCATACATTGTACTCTCACATATGGAAATTGATTTATTTTATTGTCTCTTCCTATATGAAATATATTTTTTCATATTTACAGGCATAGGCTTTTATTCCTATTTCTTTCCAAATTGCATCTGTGCTTGCTTCTATGTATTCTTTCCTCTCAAAAAACCCAGCCTTTCTTTCTATTACTTTTATTTTTCTCCAAGTTTCCTCTTTTTTTTTATTTTAAAGTGGCTTTTATTCTCAGTGACAGAAGTTGTTTTTCCTTCCAAGAGACAAGCTACAGGATTATAGCAATGATTCATTTGGACAATTCAAGTTGGTTAGCTCTACACATAAAATTTCTCACCCACAACTTTTGCAGCCGCCCTTGCCTCCTGCAGTCTGACAAGTTCCCTGTGTTGGAGAAATAACATAATCCTTGCCTGAAAGGCATGCATTAACTGTGCCTGAGTAAAATTCATGTAGATCAGGAATCATAGCTTGGCCATCCCTGCTTTATAATAGCTCAAAATGTGTGAGGACATCTTCCTTCACTTGAAACCTTGAGCTGACAACTGGAACAAGCTCATTTTTAAGTAGTTAATTTCTCTTAGGCTTTGATTAGGAGGGTAATAAACTTTGTCAGTCATGCTCATAGTACCTTTGGCTTGATGTACAGAGCTGCCGTTTCTGCCCCCCTGGAAATTTCATCCAGCAAGAAACCAAGTAAAAGGGCAAGATTTCTCCCATGTGAGAAGTCTTAGCAAGTCTGTAACTACTGCTTTACCCAGCACACAAAAGCCACAGAGTCTCTTCTGTAATGCAGCGCCACAACAATATATGTGAACAAACTCTTATCAAAGCAAGAAATTTTTTTAAACAGCCTTAAGATGAGATAGAAAAGACCCATTCCAGTGTCTGTCTCCCAGGTGTATACGAAAGATTTAGAATAGGGCTTGCTCTGCATGTACATATACAGAAATATTATGTAACAATTGAGAGACTTGCCTTATATCCCTAAGAAGATGAGAGCAGTCTCCCAGGAATCACAGTTCTTTACTGAGTGACATCAGGACAGCTCCCTGCTGCTGGTTCTGTTGGCACTGGCTCCAGCTGACAATCAGAGCTCAAGAGAAGCTGGACTAGGCGCTGAGGAGGGACATTGCTACAGGACTTACTTCCAGGATGGACAATGCCTGTTTTGCAGGGGAGCCCAGACACACCCGAGGCAATGGCTCATCTTCCTTGGGCTAAAATGCACCAGCAAACAAGCCTGCGTTGCCCTTGGTCTCCCACCACTGCAGATTTTGGTTCCTGCAGGAAAATCAAGCCTCTCTGCTAACTCGGGAGTGCAGACCAGCCCACAGAGCTGCACTGAGGTTGCTTCTTTGCTCAGCATCTTCCCTGGTTTTATCTGTTTGGTACAAGTCAGCACCATCTACAATCACTCACTCAGAGTCATTATTTTGGATTTGTGTTTCTTTTCTGTAGAGATTATGGGGAGCCTAATGGTGTGGGACCCAGTGGAAAGGTGATGGGACAGATTAGGCAGAGGAGGAGGAGAATGGCTGCACACCTGCTCCTCCTACAGGTGCTGTCAGTGCCCCAGGGCGGTTTCTGTTGATTACTGTCGATACTCAGGCATGGCAGCTCAACACCAAAGGACTTTTCCCAATCTAGGTGCAAGCAGAAAATTTGCTGGGATACACTGGATATGCTAGTACAAATCACTACAGAAAAAAGTATATTTACTACACAGCCTTGGCCTGCCTTTCAGGATATGTTATTTTGAACAATGGCTTCAGCCACTGTCATGGTTCCCTCTTTTCCACACCTGAAACTTTCCTCAGGAAACAGGATCACAAAATTTGCTTTAACAGTGCTATTTCCCGTTGATTTGGCTATACATTTGGCAGATGTTGTCTCTTAAATTAAAGGCAGTGGAGTTTTATTTTTGTGAGATCTGATCTGTCCTGGGTTTGACTTTCATTCGTGTAGGAGAAAATTAGCTCCTTCTAGGTTTTCAGAATGCGCTTACAAAAAGCTGCAGCAGAAAAACTGGAATTAATTGAATACCAAGTGCTACTAAACCTTCAGCTTGTTTACACACAGAGCTGTACAAGTTAAAAGGACATCAGAGCTGTTGAATTGTAACTATTAAAGTAACATAAAGGAAATGAAATGAGATCACCAGTGTTACTCAAATGAAATCTAAAGCTGTTTTCATAATGCGTTATTAGGTTTGACGATTGCTTGGTGGCTAATAGAGCAATTCCAGCACCCAAGCTCTTGACCAAACTAGTTAGAGTGCTTAGGTTTCCCTATGCCCTGTGAACACCTACAATGCAATTACACCCTGTAATTCACCATTCAGAGATGAAATATGGCAGAGGAGCTGGTCTCATCTCTGTACAGGAAACAGTGTCAGTGTTGGTTTCCCTGTGCAGGCTTAGATGGGTTTAAGTTGGCTGCTAACTTGCAGACCTAGAGCATGGTTTCACATTGAAAGTGAGACAAAGAAATTTGTTCAAAGAATATCCTAGTTCTGGTGCAAGCAGCAACAGCCTTTAGGTGTAACTCAGTGCATTTTTGGGGTTGAACAAGAAAGCTGTTAAGAAGAGTCTTGTAGGCTTACACTTAGGAACATCCAGGAAGGCAAGGTACCTACCATTTTAATCTATTCCAGTGATTATTTTTACTATATAATGCACCATGAAAATGTATTGCCACTGCCTTTTTTGATCAAGTAACTTAGTATTTTGTGCTATTGTTATTCTAATCGACTAAAATGGATTAAAAATTGAAATCTGAATTGTTTATGTAGCTCCAAACCTTGAGAAAATGTCTGCATAGTTATATTCTGGATTTCTTTTAATATCTAAGTGTCAAAAGTGAAAATGATCATGTCAGCTATGAAATACACAGCTTCAATGTTAAAAGAATAACATACAATTGACAACATTTTAAAATAAAGCCTATGTGGCTTTGCAAATGAAATTTTACTGGATCTTGAATATAAATGAACCTGTATATCTAGCCCTGCTTGTTTCCCTGTTATTATCAATCGGTAGGATGGCAGGCCACTGTGCCAGGACAGATCAATTGTATAAAGGTGGCAACTTTAGAGCCCAGGACAGAAATATAGCCAGACTTTTCACCTAATCAGCACTGAGCGGAAGTTTCTTCTCCAGTTAATTCTCCAGGCACTTCAGAGCAAATTGATTGAAATGAGCCTGAAGGTGTAACAGGAGCTGCCCATTGTATGGGATATGCATTGCTAATTACTACTGATGGAAATGATAATTTCTTCTGGCTACCTCTTGGAAGACTAGCCTT
>VXBB01009104.1:947144-973073 GCA_013399915.1 Illadopsis cleaveri | reverse complement strand
CACAAAAAAAAAAAAAAAAGAAAAATACATTATTATTTCCTTAATCTCCTTGGTGGAGGCTGGCTGTTTCAATGCACACCAAAAGTGGAGTTTTTAAGACAAATGATGGTTTCACTTCACCAACCTTATAGGTTTGGGCTGCTTCTTTTCAAGACACTCTACTGCTACACAGCCATCCAAAGTAAAAAGGTTTTTTTTCTCTTCCTATAAAGCTGTATTACTATTGGAGCTTTACTGAGGAGCTTGCAACAATTTTCTGAAGATGAAGTTGGTAATAATGCTGGTTTTAGTTCCATCTCTTATGAAATGCATAGAACTTATTTTTCATATAGTAGGGAATTGTAAATTAATTCTTATGTCTCCATGGGTTTGAAATGGAAACGAAGTCTTCACAGTTCAATGAAGTGGAAAGTCTTTCATCAGAAGAAAACAGCCAAGGAATTGGACCTCATACATTACAAAACAGTTGTTTGCAATTAAGGCCAGGAGTAAGATGTGCATGATTCTGTCATGTTTCCTTTTGTCTATTAGATCAGCCTGAGGCATAACATCAGATGGCTTGAAGTAGCATTGTTTCCTTGTCATATCCTGTGTTTTCCTGTATATTATGTGTACTGTATATGTACGGTATCAAAGGACTACCATCTGTTCAAAATACAGATGTTTCATTCCCTTATCAATAATCAGGACGCTTTCACAGAAGCGTTAGCTCTCTAAAGTAGTGAACACTGCTGCTGAGGGGAAATTATTTTGGAGGTTGTAAGGGAATCATGTAGGAATCATAAGGACATCAGCAGAGTTAAATTCCTTGTACCACAGCCCTTCTCTGTGATCACAGTGACAAAGACAATGACAGCCTTTCTGTCTCGCAAGACATACATTTCAAGGAGAGCTGTGGATCACTGTGCACCATGAGAAAAAACTTTGAAACTAATAAGAACTTGAGTGAACTCAAAGCTGAACTGAAAGTAAGCTACACAAAAACTAAAAAGAGCCCAGTAGCTTGGTCACCAGCAGCTCCTAAAGTCATGCCATGCTACTGCCAATTTTAATAAGAATCTCAGAACAGCAGGTAATCTTATTTACCATATGCTAAGCACGGTGTAGCAGATGGACGATGGCATTCTAGTCTTTTCTGTGCTTTCCTTGCACTTGTCAATTCAAGCCCTGGGAAAAAGGCTGGTATCCAGATTGATAACACATGGATGTTCTCTAAGGGCTTGACTCTTTTGTCAATGCACTATGGCAGAAAGGACTGAAAATCTTTTCTGTAAAAATGTAAATGCAGTTAGGGATAGTTGGTAGTTCTGAAGATGGTTTATTATGTCTGTCTCAAAGTTGTCAGAAGGTAAGTCAGTCTTTAAAGAGCAGATTAGCCAGAGCTGATCAGCTGGTAGAAGAGTGCTACGGAATATCACATGTAAAGTATCTCCTCAAAGAAACTCATAAACAAAGGAAAAATCAATTTATAGACACTGATGATGGTTAGTCTGAGCACATCCCTGTTTCACTAATATGCATGAGCGTTCAGTAACTAAATTAAGTCTTTATAATGCAATCTGAGACTCACTAGATCTATATTATTGAGTTTTAATTTTTTTTTCTCTGTGAAGTAAATTTTACACGGTAGACTCTAAATTAAATAGAAAACTAACAGCAGTGTAGCTAAGTAGACAGTTGATGTCCTTGGAATTGAGGAGTACAGTAAGAAAAAATGTCTGACATTATTATAAAAATCACTTTTAATAATATACCTGAGGTCCTTCTCTCTGTAAACAAGCTCTTTCAAAAGTGAAATTTATCATTATTTATTCTGTTTCTACAGTCTTTTACAAATCTGAGGACCAAGCCTTCTCAGGGATATATTTCTCAATAAGTATAAAGTAGTGTAACAAGTATTTTTTCAAGAAACTAATTAGGCAATCCATAGCATTTTCAAAGTGAGTTAGGAAGGAAGATAAAACTTCTGCAACAATATCTTTATACTTATTGTCAGATTTTAAAGATACTTCCCAAGTTTCTCTGATTCACTTGGCACATCTATTCTAGCAAAATGATAACATAAGAGTGCTTAGACGACTGCTTGGGAACACCTCTTCAGTGAGTTCAAGGTGTTTCTGGCTAAGTACAAAGAAGAGGGAGGCACTCAGTGCTGTTACATCTGAAACCTGTCCTCTCCCACTGGAGACATTCAATGACTGCCAACCACTGAAGCATGGTAATGTCTTCATGTTTTCTTTGTTTGTAATATCCTGCACAAAGCATTAATTACTGGCCACTTCTAGTGAAGATCCTGATTTGAAAAGATGTTTGCTCAGATTCAGAACAGTTTTAGTGGCATTGCTTACCTTTTTAAGCAGGTTAGTCTTCTGCCTGCCTAGTGAACTGAAGTAGCTCCACATGGAAGGGGCAGGTAATCATGAGAGTCAGTGCAAAGGAGTGGGAAAGAGCACATTGTATGAGGATGGAAACTGGGACCTTGGCAGGCATGAGCTGGATTGACTTAAACTGCCATGGGATTGTACACTTCTTCTACACGCCTGGTTTCTAAAATTTTTTTACACAAGAAAAGAAATAGCATTTTATCCCATTTTAAATGAAAACAAAGACACCACTCCCTATAACATTCAACTCCTGACCTCCCTTTCATGAAGAAGGGTCCTTTGTGAACTTCCTGGTCTCTGTAGTCTTCTCCGTCTGTAGTAAGACTAGTAGCAGTGGTCTATAGGACTGTCATTACAAAAAGATCTCTCCTATCACAGGGTTCCAGTAAGTTGAACAGGCTTCCAGCATGAGTTAGATCAGCTATCCAGGGAGTAAATATGTGCCCTGTAGTGCTTCCATACCCTGGGTTTGAACAATGGCTGGATTGGCTTGTGACACTGGGGTTCCCCTTTCTCTGTGGTCTGTACAACACTGAATCAATGGGCAGTACTTAATAAGAACTAAATGGTATAGAGAGATTTTTCACAGGGTCACAGCATAGTTGAGGTTGGAAGGGAAATCCAACCCCTGCTGCTCAAGCAGAGACACCCAAAACCAGTAGCCCAGGACAGTGTGCAAATGGCTTTTTAATATCCCCAGTGATGGAAAATCTGCAACTTCTCTGGGCAACCCATGCCAGTGCTTTACCTGCACCGTAAGAAAGTGTTTCCTGATGTTCAGATGGTGGTCTTGTGTTTTTAGCTTGTGGCCATTGCCTTTTAAAAATCTTGGACTATTATAATGAAACATGTTGCTAAAAATGGTATGTCTCTTTTATTCTGAGAGATTGTGGAAAAAGGGGAAAAATCCATTAACATAGGGTATATGCATTTCCTTCATATCTGTTCCATTTTCCTGAACAAAATACAATATAGTAGGTTAATGGTAAATGTATCTCTGATCTCCAAATATCAGTCCTTTATTTACCTATGTACTACTTCCTGAAAATACAATTTCAAATTCATCTCTGATAATTCTTTATACTACAAATTGTTGTCCTATATATTTTAAATAGCAGCTGGGACAATCTGATAAAAATACACAGAAATATTAGCTGTTTTAATCCAAACATTTACCAGAGCTGTGAGCCTGTAATTTTAGAGTACAGAAAATAGGAAAGATGCAATGTCTTTAGAGAACTTAAATGCCACAAGTTAACAGCTGCAACTTCATATAGCTGTGCATCACTCTGAAATCATAATCTCAAGCTAAGAATGCTCTTCCCAGTCTGAACACTCATGATCAATTTGAATATAAATGATTCACTCAGAATTTGGGAAGCAAAGCAAAGAGGTTGAAGTGACATTCAGAAATTTCTCCTGAAGAGGAAAATACCAAAAGCTCAGGACTTCACAAACTGGTTATGAACACTGAGGCGAAATCCCCATTAACCTAGGAGAATGCTTTGGGTGATATATCTATGCACTATGAATCAGTTTTGAAATTTTCTCTTCACTGGGTTAAGTCAAATAGACTTGACAACATTGCATTGAAGGCTTAGTGCAAGTGGATCAGTCTCCTGCCCTTTTAGTCTTCTTAATACACATTATAATGCCTTTGAACCCTCTTCCCTCCCCTGCTGTTCCTGACTATTCTTCTGTGCACTTTTGAACAAGATTTGTCTAAGATATAGCCTAAATTTATCCACGTCTCTCCAAAATTGCAAATGATAAGCTGGAGTTAAGCCAGCTGGGTTTAACAGGAATGTGTGTAGTCGTGCCTGGTAGATCACAGTCTCTGTGCCTCTTCTGATCAATGCAGAGAGATAGTAATTTCAAATGCATATTGTGTGCTTGGAGGTAACTTTGACCTAACTTATTTGTCCCTTTCATTGAAAATACATCTCTGCCTTCTGCCAGTTTGTAGCCAGGGCTATACGAAGCATCACCGAAAGTATCACCCAAAGCTGCCTGGAATCTGTCTGCCCTCCTGAAGACCATGAAAAGGTTAAATTGGATAAAAACTCCCTGTTGAACACTATTAGAGAAGTTAAATATCTGTCTTTTTGTCTGGAAGTAGGCAAGATAAATGGCTCTTATACAGGAAAACAGTGAGTTGTATTGTAGCTACTGCAGAGAATTTCACATATGCTCCGCCGTGTTGTGTTGGCATGGCTCCGATGCAGCATGAAGAAAAGGCACACTGCTCACAGTGTTAGCACATATGATTAAAGATACAGCAAGACAAGAAGCAGTCTCTCAGAAGAGTTTTAAAAACCACTTATTTAGAAAAACTAATGCTTCCAAATCACTGAACAAAATAAACAGCCCATGGGGAACACTTCATCTTACTATAATCTGAACTCCCAGCCACTCTGCTGCCACAGACCAGAATATTCAGATGTCCTGGACACCTTCCAAAATTTCTGTTTCTGTCAATCTCTAGATGGTGGTTTTAAAAATGGTTGGGATTTTTCTTTTTACTTCACTTCTTTATTTTTTTATTCTTGTTTTAAAATACTTTTTCATTTGCTTTCATTGTTTTTTTCTTTAAGAGCCATGCAATGTATAATGCAAGAAAATAATTATTACCTGAACTAATTTCTTGTCACTTATTGAATGGAAACATGAGCTATATGTTTATCCCAATAATAACAATACTGTGGTTTTCTTCGGAGCAGATCCATGCATTACCAGATGAAAGTGAAGGCATAACAACTGTTTTCTATGATTTCTGAAGCATCTACACCTTTTGGTGATGAAATTACCAAAATCTTTCTTCTAGTTTTGTTCATCTGACTGTTTTGTTTTTTTTTTCTTTCATGAGGGCTCTGCTTTTTCAATATACCTGGTTACAGTAGGCTTTTACAGTCATGATTTAGCCTCACGGGCAACTGAATTAATTTTAGCAAAGCGCCACAACAGGACAGAAATTATGTTCTTTGAGGTGACCATTACGCCAGATTCCTAGAAGGATGAGCTTTTTAATAAACACTGCTTCGCCACATGTATCAGTTTTCTCAACTGTCTATAAACCAAGCTTACCTGAGCAAATCTCTCTCACGCATATGATCTGTCTAAGGTAAGGGACCACACTGACACACATCAAGCAAAGGTGAAAAGCCATTGCACATATAGGTAATTTTAATCCATTCCATTTTTAAATACCACAATAAATTTAATTTTCACAATAAATTAAATAGCCATATTCAGTTTACAAAATAGAATTACTTAGTGTGAAACCAGTATTTACAAACATTGTACACTATGTACACCATGTTTAGCTTTGTCGACACACAAGTATAGAAGAAAAAATTATTTGACCTTTTCTTGACACATGATTGACATGCTACAAGTGACACTATGGTCCATACAATAAAACAATAGTGCAAACTCACCACAGGAACTCTAAAACAATGTAGTTTGTATGAGATAAGATATTAATTTAAAATAATAAGAAAATAGTACTATTCACTCTCATTGTAAAAATTCAGCACTGTGTTTAAAGTGTCAGTATTCCTTTAGCAATACACATACCAAATATAGCCTCAAGATTATGCTTTCTCACAGCTTTACAGACTTTTGACAAGAATTTTTATGGCATAAACGAATGTTCTGCTTAGATCAATAAGTATGTCACATAAACACTTCACTAAGCGAGAGGAACCCTGACCCTTTTAACAGTGTCTGACTTTGTTTCCCTAAATACTTCCTTTCCCTTTATCATTATATCTTAAAAGATGCAACTATATTGACAGTAAATTTATGTTAGTTTACTACTCTGTAGAAAAAATCGATCCCACCGTATATTTGGTCACACACTGCATTATGTACACGTATGCATGAAAAAAGTTACTTTGCTAGCCGTACCTATGAAAAGTGCATATTTCAGCAGAGACATCCCACTGCATGCCTCAGGTGCAACAGAAAGTGTTGTATGAAGTTTAGTTTAGGGCCAGTTAAATGTCCTCCCTGTGATCTGGTAAAATTTTTGATTAAAAGGATGGAAGAACTTGCGCAATTTGGTAATGACAGAGGTATCCACCTCTGGATGGATGCGTCCCTTGCTACCCGCCAGGCACTTGTTAAAGACAATGTTAAATCGCAAGCAGTAAAACCCTCTGGTGGCATTGAAGTATAAATTGTACTGACTTATCCTCGGAGGAAGATTTAGGAACTTCTCAACCAGCTGGAGTTCTGGCAATGGTTCTGTGATGAGCCGGTCTCCATCCACGATGTGAAACTGCTCGATTGGGAAGTATTTTAACCACCTCTCCAGATGTTTTGTGTAGATGCTGGTTCTCACTGCCTTGTACTTAGTGTTCACTTCGCAGGTATTAGGATCAATAGCCAGCTTCTCAAATTTGTAGTAAGTTTTGTTCTTTCTTTCCTTGCCTTCCAGCACCTGAGTGTAATCAGAAATAGCTCTTGTGGTAGGTTCCCTGACAATGATCAATAATTTGATAGATGAGTTCATTTTGTAAATCCTTTCAGGTACTTCCTCGGTGATAAAATACGCGGGGCTTTTCTCAATTGTTATTTGATGAGGGTAAGAAAAAGGCATTTTTTTCCGGTACCACTCAATCCCCTTGGCATAGTTTTCATCATTGTCAAAGAAGTGAATCTCTTGAGAAGCTTTGACCACTGCAGGGTGAAGGTTCAGCATCTCCAGTAGTGCTCGGGTGCCTCCTTTCCGCACCCCAATGATAATGGCCTTGGGAAGCTGCTGAACCAGATTGTGCAGTCGAATTTGTTCCTTGGTGGCATTGCCCTTCCGAAATTCATGGAGCAGACCTCGCTTGAACTGCAGGGCTCGCAATGGGATCTCGTCCTGGCCACGGGGTCCAAAACGGCCATCGATGGGGCAGAGGGGCTGCAGTCTGCGAGTAAAATAAGAGGTACTTGTCAAAAAAGGATATCTCTCAAGACAAGTTTATGTATAGGGGAATCATGCTCTTGGGAACATTTTCAAATGTAATGTGATGTGTCCATCTTTCAACTTTTATTTTATTCTGCCAGTGCTTAATTAATTTGCATTTTTAAAATTATTTAATCTGGTTTTTTCGCTCTGATTTAGCTGGGAAATTCCTTATTTGACCCACCTGCCCTTTGCCAGCATAGAAACTATGATTACTATTCTTGGATCTTTTTGAACTTCGCCTACACTTCCGCATGTCTCATTATTTTGTGATGGGTTTGGCAGTTTTTAAAGCATTCTAAGATGAATTATATCTGGACATTTTGATCTGAAAATCTGGTTCATTTAAGTAATCTCTTTCCCACCCTTTTCTTGTTTTATCCTGAAGTCTTTCCTGTGCTTTCCATTGTGTTTATCCAGAGATGGCTTTTTAGTGAAGAGGAGGAAAAGGGATGAAAACCAGCTTTCTAAGCATCACCTTTCAATATTTCTCCTCCTTGTTACAATATACCCAATGTTTCTCTGCCAGTCAGAACCAGAAAGTCCAAGGTTCTGATTCAGATAAGATTACCAAGGTACAAAACGAATAACAAGAAAAATTTTTAAAAATGCATTTATTGCATTGTTACATCAATGATTTTCTTATACTCACTCTTGTATCCTCCCACTGAACCTTATTTTGTGTTTTATTATTTCTTCTTTTGCAACTGCATTTTTGTACAATTCTTTTTGTATTCCACTACAATCATTTCCCCTCTTTTCCACTTTCTAATTCTTCATTCTGTGTTTGATACCACTGGTTCAGCAGTGGTTCAGTCAAAAAAAAGTTAAAACTTTATTTCTACACAACCCTGAATAAACTCTCATCTCCACTCTCAAATCAGCATTTTGGACATTATACAGGCCAATATTTCACAAAAATTAAATTGGTGTGTACAGAGAGCTTTCAAGGTCTTACAAAAAATATTATTACTAATTTTTTGGAGCCATGCTCTCCAAAATTAAGGATATGTAAGAACAAAGGTTGGCTTGGCAGTTTTAGTGTGAGCTTGCAGTGCACATATATTATGATACAGTTCTTAAATTACACAGCCACACGCTATTATTTTTCATGGGACCTCTGCCTTAGCCAGTATACCAGATGGGAAATGCTCATTAATAGCTGTTTATGTATTCAGTATTTATTCTAGTTTCTCAGCATGTGGTCCCTCACTCATTTACTATATATTATTCAAACCTTGCTTTCAGGACATAATTATTTATTTCTTTGCAGGTTTTCCATCCATCACTGCTTGTTGGGGTCTCTAATTTGACACTGATTCTAGGACAATGGATGGTTGGGACAAAGTAAGTTTGATCCCCCTGGCTGACCTGTTAGCTGTTTCCTTGATTATCCAGATGCTGAGAAATATAGCCTGTCCAGACAGAGCTGAAGAAACAATCCATTGCTGGGTTTGCGAGCTCTAGCTAAGTCCTGCAGACTAATTAGAAAGTGTGATAAAAAGTGAGTTCCTGTTATTTCTTTTCTCAAGTTTCTAGCTTCTTCTATCCCTTTGCTCTCTGCCATCTACTGAAAATCCTGACTTGGTGGCAAAGACTGAATCATTGAAATCCTGATGCAAACATGCCTATATTTGGGGGGGAAAAAAAAGGAAGAAATGTCTTAACAATGCTACAATTTGGTCAGACTGTGATGTGGCTGGTGAAAGTCAATGCATCAGGAAGGTTGCAGTTAAAAGCATAAGAAACAGAAGCTGCAATTGCTGTCTCTGTTCTCTTCCCTCTCCTTCTGTGTATTTGTTATTTGTTTTCAAGCAAAGAGGTTTCCACAACAGCAGTTCCAGACCCATCTCAACTAATTTTATCTCTTGCTCAAAAAGACAGCTAGCACTGCCTTCAGTGTAACACAACAGCTTGTCAAACAGGGTGGTTTCCTTTGAAAATAAATAAATACTCAAGATATCCTCTAGCCTAAGGGAAAGAATTGAATGTTGTTAGAAATCCTTCCTCATCCTTTATATTTCAGGGGTTTTTTTTCACTCTTTCCCCCTGATTCTACTCTCTCTAAACAATAAAAAAGTAACTTTTAAAAGATCTTGGCAGTGGTGAGTAAAGGACAAATCCCCATAGTTTAATCCAAGACGTAACTATTTACTCTTACGGTGCAACATGCTAATATTCTTGATTGCCTGAGTCAATTTCTCATTAAATAACAGTTCTTTCCTAAGAAAGAGTATATGGCACTTATTATACCACTGAGTTGCTCTAACAAAACAGGCAATTTCTCAAGCTGCTGCATTAAAACTCCACAATTATTATTGAAAAAAAAACCTGCCATAAAGCAATTCATCTGTGGGAACTGTATTTCTGAAAAGTTTCAAAACAGCTGAAGTAGATCTGGGCAATCTTGATGAGCTGTCTCACCTGACCCAGATAACATTCTTCCAACTGAGGTGTCACAGCAGCAAAAGATTTTAAGTCTGGTTTCATCAGGAATAGTTTGTAGCATGGAAATAGAGTGTGGACGCTCCTGGTACTGCCAATCAGGGAGTCAGGAAACTCAAAGACTAATCCAGATATTCTCAAAATTGTCACAGAATGTATTTGAGCTTCCAAATGTGAAGCAGATCCATGCACTCAGGAGCTGAAGGAAGGTGGCCTTCCCTGGAGGAAAGTACTCATCAGATTTTATGACTCAATGAATCAGACAAACCAGTGGTAATTTCCCTTTGGGCCCAAGGAAACTCAAGACTGCCATTGGAGAGCCTGATCTGAGGCTATTAAACATGAGCCATCCCCAGTTCTCTTGTTCAAATTAGATCAGCACAAATTAAGCATGAATGAATCTGGATTTCTTCCTGAACAATTAGCTATTCCAAAGTCTGTTGAAGCCACTCAGCATCCTTGTACTGAGAGATTCAACAAAGATGAAGCAGAATATTTCTAGTTAATTCGTCTGTGTCTTGTCCTTTCTAGTGCTTCTTTCTCTCTCTATTTTATGTCAAGTCCATACACAGGACTTCTTTTTAGCAGTGTGGTACGCTTCACACTGGGCAAAGCAAGAGAACAAACCTGAATTTTACTGCCATTGGCAACACTATGTATGAAACCAGCAGAATTCATTGTTGCAGGAGGTCAGCAAGTCAAATACTGTGGCGAGATAATTTTATAGCCATCAGTAAATTCTGTGGATGTGCAAGCATAGATAATAGGAGAAGGTTAATTAGATTTCATGCCTCCGAGCATAAAATATACTTTTGCAGGGCCCAGTAAGATTTTCTGTCTCCATTTACAGAATTACATTAGTCTCAGTGAAATTTCTACTTCTGAAGCATCACAGATGGTTTGACCACCAGGGGAAAGAAGACATAAGTTCCAGGGCTTAATTTGCAATGCACTGGGTCCCAGCTGACTACATAGTCTCCTTTCGGAGGGGATTTGAGAAGCCGAAGAAGGCACCCAGTGACCACCAATGGAGCCCACTATTACCTACCAATGGACAGTAGGTAGCTCGGTTTTCACATTCCAAGCACTGTATAGTTACACAGCATTGTGTAGCAATTTTGAAACCAACTAATATATTGCATCATTTAAAAGAAGGACAAGAATATAGCATTAACCCTTGCAAACTGTCTACTGGCTTCTGGAAATCTTGTAGATTTTTATTTTCATTCATTCTTTTGAAACAGGTTTCTTTTTCTTTTCTTTGTTGTAGGTTATTTTTTTTTAATATGTTGTGCCTTTGTGTAGCACCTACCACAGCAATCCCAGGCCATTTCAAAGCTGACAGGAACAGCAGTGTCAGTGCAGGCAGCACTACTTTTGCACTGTCAAAAACCAGTCAAAATTCAGCCTGGTCAGAAGTGCCAAACACTCTTTGATTTTCTCTGCTGTGTTTTCAACTACTCTCCAGGAAATCATTTGCAGAGAAAACCCACTTATTTAGCACATTCAGCTACAGAAAATACTAGCTAATTAACATAGTTAAAATTCTCAAACCCTGAAGCAATCTTTCAAATGAAATAGTATTCAAAACTTGACGAGCTGCTCTGCAGGCTCATACTTAGTTTTAACTACCACTCTAGCACATTAATTGCTTGCTCACAAATTTAGAAAAGGAGATGTATAAATACATCATAACTGTTTTGCTGAAACTAGAGGTCAACACATAGATGTACACAGGCAAAATGGGCTACTGTAATGACATTTTTACTGGATGCTGGTTTATTTCTTCTCTGAAAACAAGTGTCAGTGTGTGCAGAATACAAATGGACAGACAGAAAAACTTTGACAGGGATGACTGTGACTATTTTCCTACTCTCTTCTCCAAAGGGTAGGAATAAATAATGAAAACCACTATTAAAATAGCCAGACTTTCTGTCTTCCTATACAAGTAGGCTCAAAAAAAAAAAAAAAAAAAAAAANCCTAAAAAAGGAGGCCAAAAAAAAAAAAAAAAAAAAAAAAAGGCAAACCAAAAAACAAAGAATGAAAGAAATCAGACCCTTGAAGCAAAAACTCTGACAATCTTAGCTCATTCTAAATAACAGAGCAGCTACTTAATTACTTACCTATCCAAACTCCCAACTCTGGCAACTAGATATAGGAGACTTCCAATAGCAAGGCTGCCTAGCACAAAGAGCTTCTGTCTCAGCAACGCCTGCTGTTTGAATAGCATGGCCCTCCATCAATCTTCAGGACTTCTTCAGTCTGTACAGACAAGAGCACATAAAACACTCATCAGAAAGTAATATGCACTGTATTGTTTAATCAGGTGTTGCAGCTGATTAAGCCACACTTGCAAAATCTTTGCGAAACTGCAAGGCAGTTAATTTTTTTTTTTTTTTTTTTTTTTTCTGTTTTTCAGTCCCACATGGCAATGTATCTGGGGTAGGATGATAATTCTGGAAGTGACAGTTCAGCTGCATCACCATTACTAGGGCTGTCAGATAGTCACAATGTAAGTCTTGACTGTAGAAACTCATATTGTAATAGGATATCTTGTTAGGTAAATATGTTTAGATTTCAAGCCTTTTGGAATCAGATAAAGTTAGATTTCAACAGAGATTTAAATGCCCTGATGTCAAGTAAGGCTCCACTAACCAGGAGTTAGGCTTGCAGGTCCTGTGTACAGTTTATGACAGTTTTGAGAAGCATGTAGCTGGGGTGGGCACAATAATGATTTTTCAGCATCAGTGTATTCTATCAGCTGTGTCTGTGCTGGGCACAAGTCTGGTCTGTTCTGTGGAGAACCACTCCATCTCCTCACCTGCATGACACCAGCCTTGACTGTCACCTCAAGACCTGATGGGATGCAAACTGTCACCTTTGAAACAAGCATGCCTACATCCCCAGTTTTTAGTAACACCAAAGCATACATTTAAATTCTTTTCCTGATGTGTTCCAGAGATCATCTTAATCCTATAGTTTTGGGATCTCATAAAGGATTGCTTCAAATACTATAGTTATGAGGCACTCAGAAGTAAAAAGACATGACCTTATGCCAAGAGGATTTAACCAGAAGGTTCCTAGGCAAGGTAGAAAGAAATGTTGAGTAAAAATGTTTTTTTTTAGTTTGACTCTTCCTCAAATATTCCATTTGCATTCTGGACTGCAGATCTCTTTAGGAGACTCAGACCTCGATTCCTAATATATTCTTACACGAACTGAGGAGAAAGATCAGCTCCTCCTTTCAGAGCACAGTCAAAGATGACAAGGTTCTTCATTCTGTACCAGTTCTGAGCTTTCTTGTGGATATACAGGAGAATTAAGTTCCAATCCTTTCACTGGCTCAGGAGGGGTAAAGCCATACTGTCTACCTACCCACCTAAAAGAATGCTTTCATCACCAAATGGATCCTCTTGATGCAAAAATCATAAATATAAACTGTAGTCACCTGAAATACTGATCCAAAGTCTCACTCCCTCTATCAGGGAATGTTTACTGTATTATGGACCAGTTTGAACAGCAACATTTTTTTTCCAAATTTTGGCTGGACTTATTTTGAACAATTTTTGATGTCAAATTTCTTAAGTTTTACTACAGCAAAGCTTCTTTTGCAGCACACTTTCTTCTTTTCCAGCCTTAGGATTTACATAAAGTAAGACTGGGATATGTTAGTATAAGGATGAATTTATATACAGAGGCAGAATTATCGGTGAGAGTTCAAGGTTTGAACTGGCCACTGCTAAACACAGCCTGAAAACATTTCTCTGTCCTGCCCATGCTGTTAAATTTTTGGCCCAGAAAGCTCTCTTAAGAATCCAAGACACAGTCAGAGAGATAATACAAGCTGGAAACCATTCCCAGCAAGCAGTACTCATGTAGCCTGCCTGCCCCAGTGCTGGCTGGGTATAAATGCAGGTCATTCCAAACTGGTGTTCTTCAAGCGTGGTTGAATAGCCATTCTGAAGCACATTTATTTTACTACTACAGAGAAAGCTTCCAAATTTCAGCCCATCATCTCTTGATAAAAGAGCCATGCAGTGTTGAAGGTCTGAATCTGACTTGGTCTCTGAAATACTTCCGGTGCAATAATAATAACTCTTTATACAGCCAGGACACAGCTCAGGATCACTTATCCTGCAGGATAACTAAACACACAGAATATATTGCTTTTTATGCAGAAAAAAGCAACTCTATAATAAGAATTCTTAGATAAGATCTTTACTGCAACAAGAATAATATAAAGCAGAGAGTAAAAGGAGTTTGCAATGTAAATACAGAGACAGAAGAGGTATTACCATCCTTTAAAAAATAAATGAGGAGCAGAGGTACAGAGAGATTAAGTGATTTGCTCAAGGTCACAGAGAAAACCTGTAGCACTAGTGAGATTCAGTCTGAAAAATTCCTTTCTAGTGCTTTAACTACATTGTAAACTTCTGCCTTTTTGTAATATATCTTTTTTTTTTTTCCATGAAAATCATGTATAAATGAGGAATCCTATACATTGAGCTGGGCAAAAAATATATAGCCAAAGCTGAACTATTAAAAAAAATGCACAGATGCTACACCTCTGTGTCGATATGTTACTGCTAATTACTCTTTTAACTATTTAAAAAGATGAAAGAGAAGGACATGAAGAAGAGGATGAGTTTTCATAGGTACCACGTTTTATATTTTTCAGTGCTGCTTCCTCTAAATGAAAGTTTCACTTCAGTGCTACAACAGTTGGTTCTGAATTTTGTCTCTCAGAAAACATATACATATGCAGCTCTCTGTACATTAAACTAAAGTGCATTCCACGTGTTCTCCTTTATACAGGCCCTTGGACCCCACTTCAGTCCTGCCTGCAAGCCGTACTGAGGATGTGGAGGTCATCAGGCCACAGCAAAATCAAATAGATGGCAAGCTGTTTCCTGAAACAGAGTACACAAGGCCTCATGACCTCAATATTAATGTTTGAAATAAGAGTCAATACAAAAAACAACCAACAAAACAAACCACAAAACAAACACAAACAAAGGAAATCAAGCAAATCAACCAACCAAAAAAAGCCTAAACCCAAACCAGTTCCAGTTTTATGTTTGCATGTACCTAAGTGCAGAAAACCTTTCCACAGAATGACAAGTATTAAGCACACACTAGAAATGTAAAGATGACATTATTTGTCTGTTTGTTTCATTTTTGTTTTCACTTTTAGCATCTAATTTAAAGGCGATGGAAGGAGTTTTATTCCAGAGAGGTGATCTCAATAAAACTTTCCCTAGATGTTAATTTTTTCCTGAAAAAAACCACAGAAAAATAATATCTTGACTTCAGAAAAGGCTACACCTTGCAATGGATGTACTGAGACAGCTCTGTGTGCCAGAGGAGACGATTGAAAAAACATTTCTATTTAAGACACAGAGTTAATACAACCAGAATGTGATTAAGGTGAAGGTCCCTAAGGCGAAAATGTTGCTGGAGACTAACATGGCAACACTTAAATGAAATGGAAAGAAGAAATGAAAAGGAAGGAATAAAAATTCTGGGACATATAATCAGGTGCACAAAGTTTACTGTAAGGAACTCGTATTTTTAAACTTTACAAGAAGCTGGAAGGCAAGATAAAATGCAATCCAAAGTGACAAGATTTTTAGCAGTTATTTGAGGCAAATAAGGGTGTTTTAAAAAAATTTTGTTCTCTTTTAGGGACAAGAGCTGAACTGTCACAAAAGTTGCTGAGCAGTGGGAGGAGGGTTGGAAGAAAGCTGCAGGCAGAACTTTCCCAGTATCTGATTGCTGAATGTGGAACCTCCCACTCAAAGAGATGACAGCACACCACTGCCCAACTCCAGTGGGCTTACATTAGAAATGTCTGTCTTGGACAATTTAGGTAAATATGCATACAAGAAAATTTGTTCCTGGCTATCTGAGAGAGTCATAATGTGCAAAGAGCAGCACAAATTACTGAATGCATGATTTCCAGAAATGCATGCAACATCACGTATATTTAAAAATGTGATTTGCAAATGATGTGTAAGTTAAAAGTAAAATGTGCTTTGTGATTTCAGATGTAGGTCTGATCTGAACTGTTAGACTGACATGGTGCAGTTCAATAAAGAAACATGAGAAAGCAGCCTAACCAGTGTATAGATGTGAGTGTCTCATTCAAACCATCTCCCTACATTCCCATTTTGCTGATTAGAGGACTAGGGTTATTGAGTGAATTGCCAAGAGAAGGCAGTACAGCTATGGATAACTCTGATGATCATATCGACTGAAAAATAGATGGACTGTTCCTGACAAGATGAAGGGATCATGGATAAAGGTATGTAGTGGGTATGCCGGACAAATAATGTAATTTTTTTGTGAACTGTTGTAAAAGTTGTATTTTGGTTCAAAGTCAAATGAGCAGGAGAAAATAGGAAAAGAAGCATACTAGTAATGATGGCATTACTGATAAAAATCTGAATTGTGCAGAAGCACAGAAAAGAGAATCTGCTGCTATAATCTCCTATTCCAAATAAACAGAAGATCCCCAGAAACTTGTTTGCAAATTATCAAAGGGAAATTTTTCGACACATGGAGCAGAGATGAGAAGATGCTATAGATAAATGAATAGCATGTGCTTGATTATGGACAGAAGTATAAGGAACAACAACAACATCCTTTCTTTTGGCAAACAGGCTGAAGAGATACAGTCCTGGTAGAGTTATGTGATGAATCAAAAGGAAGTACAAACCAAAGGCAAATATACACAAAGGAGGCTGGAAAAATAATAAATAGGAGGTGGTTTTTGTTAGAATTTAGTGTTTGGTGTCTTTCTTTTTTTTATTTTTTCACACCAGCAGGGGTCATCTGTTGACCAACAAATATTTTTTGTCATACACTGCAGAATGATCTTCGAGCTTATATGGGATTTAAACACAGTGATAGGATACAAGTCAGGGAACTTATCACTGGGCATGTTTGCATTATGTCTCTTGAATGTTAGCTACAGTTTCTTCCATTTTTCACTGCCACTCAAATTCATACAAATCAAGTACCTAGACTCTTCCTGGGGTATGAAATCTCATGGTGTTTGAAAAAGGAGGGAATTTATGCCCCAAATTGTGTGTGTTCTCATCAGCCCATGATCTTAGTCATGGTCTACCTGGAATAGCCAGTCATGTTACTGCTCCTGCTTCTCCTCCAGGCCCTCCCCACTCCCTTTTTTCTGGCTCCCTGCTGAGGAAGGTCTGAGTTAGTGGCAAGGAAAAGATACAGTGCTGCTGTATTTTTTCCCCAGCAGTCTGCGCTTTGGTGGCTTCCTTAATTGCAACAGAACTATTGCACCATGTGAACAGTATTAAAGAACTAGAATGATCATGATAAAGCAGAACATGATTTTTCATTAGAGAGGGGATATTTCATTTCTAATAGTATTGAATTGTCTAAGAAGAGACAAAATTCTTCCCTTTTTTGACACAGTAGAATGAAATGGATAATGGGAACTGAAAGATTTGAAAATACCATATATTTTAGGGAATGATAAAGTGCTGACCCTGCAGAAAAGGAACTTGGATTTTTTTTTCTTAATGGTTCATATTTCAATATAAAAAAGAAATTTAATTCTCATGAGTAATTACAGTTTTCCATTTTTTCTCTATAGCATAAGTCTGAGATGGGATGAAGTAAGATTCATGCACACTTGCTCAACTCAGGTTTCAAAGAAAGAAAAGAAGGCAATATGACAAGGAAGAAATTTGCAGATTCATGTAAGTGTCCCTGTGTACTAGACCTATCCTTTTCTCCTCAGGACTCATATTGACTGAAAGAGTGGAGAAGAAAATGTCAGCAAAGCTGAAGGAAAACAATAAATAATGCAGATAAACTCCAACATAAAGATTTCCTATAGCGTTATTCCACAGCTGTGACAATAACTTAAAAACACCTTTTTTTTTTTTTCTTTCTTTTCTTTCCATTATTGCAGAGTTTTGGTATTTAGGACTGTCTTTAAGCTGCCCTTGAGGCCAGTTCTTTGTGTAAAGGAGTGGTAAAAGCCTTTCTCCAGAAAAGCTGCTAGACTCTGTGGCCACCCACAAAATCAGCATCTGTATGTGGATACTAGATAAGAAAACATATGTTCATTTCTCAGAAGTTAGCACACTATCAGTGCAGAAAGAGTATTTGTGACTCATAATCCCCCATCGGGGCTGGTTTGGGTGGTATAGCCAGATATCTGTGTTCTCTCAGTCTATAGAGTGGTAATGACTATTTATTTAATCCACTGCCCACAGGACATTTCACTCCAGACACACAGAAGACTCATCTACCCATAATTATGCTATCTCTAGGAAGCTGCTGTGTCAAGTGACAACAGTACAGAAGGCCATAACCAACTCTTTATCACATTCCTTTCTCAGCCTGACCCTTCCTTTTTTTTTTTTTTTTTTTTTTTTTTTTTGCATCTCACTGAAAGACATTGAGCAATATGGTGTTGGGAAGAGAGAAACAACTCAAAAGCTTGCTACTGACTTTTGCGGTGCCCTGTGCCAAACAGATCCGCTGCCAGATTGTCAGAGCAGTGAGGAATCTCAGGCGCTTTGATGCCCCTGAGGTCTCAGGCACATCTGCTTAGGAAATGCTGCCTTATTGCATCTGAGCCGGCGGGGCGGGCGGCCCCGTTCTGCTGAATGACGACTGGGTTGCCGTGATCCCTGCTTAGCTACAGTGCTCCAGGAACATTTCCAAGCACATAGATCTTGATAGGACTTCATTAGTTCAAAATACAGATGCCTGTCTCCTTGCCAGCATCCTGAGTATATTACACTGCACTGCTCTTCATAGAGCAGGAGATTAATCTGATAGGGGTTGGCCCTTTTCTGCAGATTAATGGTACTTCCCCAGCTACTTCCCTCCTCTTCTTCTGAAATAATCACCTTCCTGAAATGATAATCCACCTTGTCTGATCCATTTTCAGGAATAGTGGACCTGATGACACTAAGATAGAAAACCTGTGGAAATGCAGTTATGATTATGGAGAGATTATAATAGATACTAATTTCACAGTCTTTAAAAGACAATATCAGCCTTATTTCTTCAAGCTGGCACTAAAACAACTGCAACCAAAAATAACAATAATACAGGAAAAAGGAAGTTGAGAACAAAATTCAGTGACATGGAGGAGGAAAGCAATGACTGCAAAAATCAAAAGAGAAATCATAAAGGGAGGCCAATAGTAGCATCATGTTAGGAATAAGCAGTTTGCTTTTCAGCTCTGGGAAAGATTTAAAGAAGAAGATTATGAATCTTCTGAGAAAAAGGTAAGCAGCTAGATATCCAGAGCTTTCTTATTTTGTCCTTCATTTAGGGTCCAGTCTTTATCATGAAGAGTTTCACCGCATTGAGTAGGATAAGAAGGCAGAGAAGGCATATTGCTTAATATGATTTAGTGTGAAATAAAATTACCTTTTGTCACATACTAGTAATTTTGAAATGTGCTTTTCTACTACTTAGAATCATGTCAACACACTATCACTTTTTTTTATTCTCCTGGAAAAATTACCCTTTCCCAAATAATATCACATCTGAAATAAGACATATGAATGGCTGTTTGAAGGTTCCTTAATTAATTGAAACTGGCAGATAATTTAGATTAAATTTCTCTCGGATATAAGGCAAAATCTATGTGGCCTTCTGCAGCTTCTTGCAACTTGTTCCTGGTGACTTCCCTTCAGAAAAGCAGCAAAACTGAACTAAATTCAGAACATTACTAGGAGTCAAAAGAATTGATGGGGAAACTAACAGCAAAAACTTAACTGAGCTGCAAATACATTTTAACGGTACACTGCATTTATAGTAAACCCATCTCAGTAGATTTTTGCTCCTGGCTTTTACCCTCACTGAGAAAAAATACCATTGTATGAGAGTACCACTCATTCCTCTATGAAGCTCTCTCTTGCCCTACATATCTTTATATAGTACACTTACTCATCTCTTTTCTCTTATCCAAACTCATATTCTGAACTATCCCGTTACTGATGAATAGACATCATACTGTCTAATATAGAGCACCTACATTTGTTCTGGTCGGTAGCATCTCTGTCTTTTACTCAGACTCTTAATCTGAAACATGATCATCTCAGACTGCTCTCTGTAATCTCATATGCAGTCTAAATTTCATAGCTTCTTTATCATAAATGTCCCAAAGATTGAGTCTATTACACACCTGTATAAGTCTAAGATTTTCCCATGTGCTCCCTTCACCATTTTATCGCAACTACTGCAGTGGTCTTTTCTCAGCCCTTGAACAATGTAACTGTGCTTCATTCACATCCATTCTGGACAGTGCTGCAAAGGCCATTCTTCTAGTCCAGCTCTCTGCATACACCACTTCTGTCTAAGTATACTTTTACCACTTCCCATTTTCTCTGTCATACCTTTCTGTATATTTCTGTGTCTGCATATCCCATGGGGCTTCTGCTGGGAGAACAGGGAGAAATGGAATTTAAAAACTTGATCCCAGAGATCATTAAGTTATTTTTAGAATGCAGAGTCTCAGTGCTTCCCCTGTAAGTCTTGACCACACCACTTCCCTTAGAAGTGCTGCCAATTTTAATGTGGAAATCTTAGTGAAAACATTAATGACAGTTTAGACAAGAACTTGTTAGGGTGCCTCAGTGAGAGAGGCAGACCTATTAACAGCTTTCTCTGAAAATGAAAGAGCTGGGATTTTCTGCTGTGCATGTGTTCTAAGGGCCAATATTACACTGCTGTATTGACCTGAGTGACAGATCACAACCCCCATTTGGGCAGAAATGAAAGGAGAAGCAAGAAGACACAGCTGTTACTGTGTGTTACAGAGCTGCCCAGTGCTGGAGAGCTCCCCATAAACGAGCTCTCTGGTAACTACGCAGTCCTTTGTTCTGGCACAGCCCATTCACTCATCTTCCTTTCCTTGGGCAGCCTGAGCTGTAGCTTGGGTCTCTGTTCACTCTCTTACATGTACTCAGACTGGCAAATATGCATTCTTCATGGTTTTAAATTCTGAAAAAAAAGAACATAAAAAGTCAACTGAAGCTTCTTTTCACATACTTTACTGGTAGGTCTTGGAGTCAAGCAAATGCCAGCAGAGAGGTGTGTGCTTCTGATCTTCCCTGGCATTTACACCTGGAAAATTCTTGAAGGGCTGCTCCTCAGATGGCATGGGATGCCTTCTCTCCCTGTCTCTTTCTGAGTAACCTTTTAGAGAATGCTTTTCAGCGTATATTCATGATCCTTATACTCATTTCATGCTAATGCAGCTTGTCTTAGTGAACTTAATCTAACTCGGGCTTCATGGAATAGAGAGGATTCAATCCTTTCTTTGTGGGTGTTTGTGGCTTAATATCACTTTCTTAGAGATGTATTTTTTAAAATTAATTTATTTTTTTTCCCTGACCCATCATAACCACATGGACTGTCCATATTTTTGGATACAGACATATTTTGCCTGCATGTTAAAATATGCTAGAAATGCTGCCACTAGAAGAGGCTGTCACTTGTTTGCCACATAGTTACTGGTGAATCAGTGAAAGAGACAGAAGGCATGGATCTAACTAGATGGAAAATTCATATTTATCCAGGAGCTTGGAATAACTGGCCTATGTAGTTCACACTTTTAATGGCAATTACTCAAGGTATCTCTGGTTTGGCTTTGCTCCTGATGCTCATTTACAGAACCTACAACCTGATACCATTTGGGATCAAGGGATGACTGCCTTGACTCAACCCTGACTATTAAGTCCAAATATGTAAAACAGTAAAATAAACTGCACAATTCAAAAATATCTTGGTTGGGTGAGAATTAACCCCAGAATACCTCGGCTTTTTGTTTACTTGGCTGTGAAACATACAAAACACTTCCTCATGCTGTAAAGGACCTTATATTTAAAGCAACTGCCATATAAGTATACAATAAAGTTAAACTAGCTCTGTTTGTCCATGAAAACGTAGTTCCTAAAGGGTCCTGCTTACAAATTGCATAGCTATCTGAGTCAGTGACATCTTATGAATGTCTCAACAGATGGAAGAGTTGATCTGATCATGAAGAAAACAATACTCACAAATAATTTATTTATCATTTGGTGAGGGAAAAAAAGAGTGAATAATTTATTTGGTCAATATTATTCAATCATCAATAGAACTGGTAGAATAATTTATAAATTTACTTATGAATAATTTATTCATCAATTGATGGCAAGAGGAAATTAATGAAGTAAACAATATTCACATAACACTCAACAAGGCTCTCAGAGGCAGGCAGGACAGGCAGGGAGGAACTGGGAGAATGGATCCCTTTTGTCAGGATCAGAGCACAGGGGAGGATCACCAAAGGGCAGCTGCCCCTCAGTGACCTTATTTCTCATTTACCCACCCAGGACAAGATCTGCAGAGGTGCCCTGAGAGCTCTGTGTGGTTTTTTCATGTGTTTGGTGAAGGCAAGAAGCTGCGTGGAAATTCCTGCTCTGGTGCCACCAGCTTCTGCTGTGACAGGCCAGACACTGCTTGCTCTGACATATGGCAGCAGGGGCTGGGGGCCCTCTCAGCCTCCCAGCAGCTTGAAACTTGTCATGCAGCTGAGAAATGTGCTGGGCTCTGCTTGTGTACTCACAGTAGGAGGCAGAGGGTTTCCCTCAGGAAGCCACAAGACACTGTCCTCTGTTTTCAGTTAAAAAATTAGAACTCCAAGGAATCTTATAGAGAAAAGATACTGGTTGTGCAACTGGATTGTGCTGTGCCAGAAAATATGTTACAAATTGATGATATGCAGAGTTGAAAACACCCCTTTTGCCCACCATGTCTCTTCAGAATGCAACTTCACATGGCTGCATCCATCAAAATCATTTCAAGGCAAACCTTATCTGAATGTAATTTTTAGATTTCTTTAATTTAGAAACATCTTTCCAATGTGGTTGTGTGGGGGGGAGGTTTTGTTTTATGTAATTCATCCAGAAACACCCCACTGCATTCTGATGGCATTCACTAGTTTGCTCTGTTTGCTCTGCTGCCATTGAATGAATCCCTAAGAAATCCAGTCTGAACATTAACCAAAAGCCACAACAGAATAATTTTAATACAAATCACCTGGAAATGGCTTTTTTTTGTGTTATAATCTCACATTGCAATAGCTGTCATAAAAATATAAATGTAAAGTAGACATAAGGATGTGAGTAGAAGTCTTTTTTTTTTATTCTCAATGTACTAAGTTTAATGGCAGATATATGTGCAGTTTGGGATGAGAACAGATGCCCTTTATGAATAGACTAAGTGGAGGAGTCAGCTGGTTTATGTTCTCCTCTCAACTCTCACCAGGATTTTTCCACTCTGCTCCTTTGTTAGCTATAAACTGTAAGCACTGAAAATCAAAAAATGAGGGAAAGTTTATGAATTATACACAGTCACAGAGTTTATTAGTGCTCCATGCTCATTCTCTTGGGAGACACTAGAGGAAAAGCTTTGAGCAATTTCCAAATTTTCAAATTTATTCTCTATGTCTTTATCTCATTCTGCTTTTGATATGGTGCATAAATTATTTATTGGGACTACCATTATTTTGTTAGTTTGTGTTGTCCTCTGGCACCAAATCTGCAGAATGATATTCATTTTGCATTTGCAATGACTAAAGTGTAAAGAAATCAGTTCATTCTTCCTTTATTCAGCTCTCATTCTGCAAAATGATGTGAGAAGGACTGAGATGTGAACAAAACTTCATTTTGACCTTGAATCTTAATTACTGTTTTCATCCTGCCATTTCACAGGAGGATGTAAATAAAGTTAATTTAAGAAATATTTTCTTCTCTGTCTGTCTCTCTTTCTGTCTCTGTGTCTCTCTCTCATGGAAGAAGGAATAGGAAATAAATTCTTCAACATCGTAAAATCACCATCAGTGAATTATGTGCTTTGCCGGTTAAATTCAGAGAAGGATTTTTAAAATATATTTTAAGTTTGTTACCTTCAAGTTAATTTTCAAGGCTGTCTCATAACTTCCCAGTTGCAATTACACCTGCACGAAACACCTCAATTACTTCCCCTTACCATGTCTAAAAGAGACCTACTCTTTTTCCACATCCAAATGTACAATATGTTCTTAAGCAAAGGTTTGTTGTGATTGACTTGCTCCTTTGTTATTCCCATAACACACTTACATTCTTTCCTGCCATCTCTCACTCTGCTCTGCTGATATAATTACCAGGTAGCAGACTACCAGGAAGATTTCCATGTAACAATTTATATAGGTAGCTTTACACCCAAAAGAATGTGATAATGCATTGGAATCAGATCATAGTTTAGCCTGGTGGAAAATTTTATCCTCACTGTTTGGTACAAGAGCAGACTCAATTACAGCAGTCCAAAATAATTTTACCTCTACTGGAAAGCACCACTGAAGTGTGTCCTTTTCCTGCCCCTCCTCAGGGCTCCTTGACTGAAGGCCTCTTGCAAAAAAGGAGGATGTTCTAGTGGGAGTGGGCTCGTGGTCACTTCTGTCCAGCTGTGGTTCACCTTATGCAAAGAGGACCTGGTGATATCTGGTCAATAGTCCCAGTCTGTGAGGTGATAATCATACTGAGCAGCTGGCTGGGAGACACTGATGGAGCTGCCTGTGCTTCAGGGCAGTAGCACATCCCCACCTGAGGCCCCTGTCAGAATGGAGGATGGATGGCAGTGCCACAACTCCTTCCCCTGTGCTGACAGCCACTCAGGCAAACAATTTGCCTCCTGGCATCTCTGCAACAGGCCTCATTTTGTGCAAACACAAGATCGTAGCCTAGAATAAGGGAACAATACTATAGTATTACCTAACTTTATTTTGCTAATGTCAGCTATGGATTAATTCACTGATGTCTTTCAAATTTCTGTCCTATTTGCAGGTTCACTTTAATCCTTCAGTCTTTGCAGATGCTTCTCTCATGACTCTATGAACATTTCTGCTGCTAACTATGCATCTTATTTGTTTCTAACTATATTTGTGGGATTTGTGTGCATTAATATACTAATGCCTTGTATTACTTTCTTGAGCAATTCTCATTCTTGAGAATGGCAGGCACTTTTCTGTGTTTAATAAATGTGTTTAGTAGTTCTGTGGTACAGGTCACAGCTAAGAATCCAAGAAGGTGTGATGATGTTGTTATTACCAACAGAACCAGACTTCTTAAGAGTGCACAATGAGAAAAAGCACCTCTTACCTCCAAGTTAATGGTCTTAATGCTGTCTATTTAGTAGCTGCCTAACAGAGTGTGTAGATGTTTTTATGTTGTATTAGGTGAGGTAAGAAAGTCCCTAAATTCTGTTTTATAAAACACATATATGTGTGGGGGTGCATTTCTATAAGGTTTAATTTGTAAGTTAAGTTAGATTCATTGTATACCTTTTTGTTCAGTCACTGCCCCACAGTTTACCTTCTGTTCAGTTAATGCCCTGCAATTCACCCCAAACGGTTCCTGCCCTGCAACCCTTGTTTTGTCAACACTGTTCTTGTCCACCTTAATTTTAATAACCCCTGATCTTGTCAATCATCTCAGAGCCTCTTCTTGAGTTCTGGAAAAATCCTAGAGGGACGTGGGGTGATTGGGCAAAATCAGAATTTTCCCCTCCTATTTTTCCCCTGACTGGTTCTTGTGTATGTTTATTTTGTTTTTTACTGTACCCCGAGATTTTCCTACTGGTTTGTAATTATAAACATTCCTATGTTCAAATTCCCACTTAAAAGCTATTGTTCCCCAAGGGTCGGGGTCTTTTCCACGAGGCAGAGCTGCTGAGGGAAGGACCCCACCCCAGGGGCCCCCCAATAAACCCCTTGTTGCTGAACCTTGGGAAGAGTCCCTCCTTTCTTCCAACGCCATCGACACGCTAACACTCTCGGTCGACCAGAATCCACAAAACTGTTTTGGTGCTGGGGCTAACCGAGCCGATGATACAGGCAGCCAGCCAGCCCACAGCCACATATATGCAGTAGATAAAAACAGATACCATGGAGTTGAAGTTTAATATATGCAGAGAACCTTGGTTCCCATTTTGTCCTTCCTCTTCGTGTTTGTAGAAGTTTTGGTTTGCCTTTTTTTTTTTCATCTCTGACAGGTGCTGTTTCAGTGCCCTCACCAGCTAAGCCTACCTGCAGAAAACAGGCCAAAGCAGTATGAGCAGCA
>VXBB01009104.1:919155-946870 GCA_013399915.1 Illadopsis cleaveri | reverse complement strand
TTTGTAGAAGTTTTGGTTTGCCTTTTTTTTTTTTCATCTCTGACAGGTGCTGTTTCAGTGCCCTCAGCAGCTAAGCCTACCTGCAGAAAACAGGCCAAAGCAGTATGAGCAGCAGCAGATTTATCAAACTACCCCATATCAGAGGACCCATTCCCATGGTTCTGCTGTGACTCCTGGAGCAAGGTGTGTAGGCAAGTACAGGTGTCCTGCTGATTCCCTGCTATGGGGTGACTGCTCCCTGCTGCTTGCTCTCTGCTTCTCCCCACTTTCCTCTTGATAGGAAGCCTGTCCTATGGAGAGGATGTGAGACTCCTGCTCAATCCACCCACACTCCTGGGCCACCAGGGACAAGCCGTACAGCATAAGACCCAGTGAGAGGGTGTTTCTCTGCGCCTGCCCACCTTGAGATCCCTAGGGGCTCCCTGTGCCATTTATGTCTGCAGGTCATGGATTTCTGCATGGACCCTTAGGCTAGTACTCCATAAAAGCTGGCACTAAGCCTCATTCTGCCTAACTTACCCCAAAAGGTGCCATTCCACAGCAGTTTACATAGTGCCCAGCTTCAGGCTTTATTCACACTGCTGTGTTAAGAACAGGACTGACTAAAAAGATACCAGCACTCCATGTACATTCACATTCCTTATCCTACATACTCACAGATCTAGCAAGGTCTGTTGAAGAAACCAGATGTACAAATGTATTTGCAGCCTTTAATGCACCAGACAAAAAAATAAAAAAGGAAAAAAAAATCTCTTTTATCTCTAGGAATGCTAACAGTTTTTGTCCATCTCTGAAAATAACAAATACTTGCTTTGAAATTAAGTCTGTAAGCTGAATACTAATGAGATACTAAAACATGACTAACATTTAGTCTGCAGTGTAAATGTAAAAGAAAGAAAAATTAAGCCATCCCTCCAGTTGTCTCTGGTCAGTTAGAGACGGCTCTGCACAGGGCTGAGCATCCTGCTCCTTCCAAAGTCACTGAAGGGGTCAGCACTGGCACAGGGAGCCTGTGCAAATGTTATATGTGTTATTGCAGCCTCTGTAAAGATATAAATGTTACACAACAAGAACAGCTGCTGGGCTTATCCCTTGAACAAACAGAAGATAATGCAATTGAGTTTGCTTTTGGCCAAGGAAGGTCTGGCTTAATGCTTTAGATAGAAATGTGGTTCACATGTGTGACATCAGTTTAACACCTGAAATTCTAGAGCAGGCTCTAGCCACTACCTAGCTGCATTCCTACACATTTCCCTGCAGTGCCCCAGCATCCAAACCTCAACAGCTGCAATGCTGTGAGAATGCTGCAGCCTCTCCTGCTTGTAAATGTCTCTCAGGTTGCAACTCTGAAAAGACAAACTCGTTCCACTGACAACTTCTTTCTTTTTTCAAGATAACCGTTTTCCTCCCAAAGCCCTCCCTTGCCAGCTAACAGGAGTAATGGAGCTGAGACCTCTGCTGTGACTCAGAGTGCTTTGAGCTGTACCAACCATCTGCCTTATAAGAAGGCAGATCTGTTTCAAATTCCCATAGAAGAACAATACTATTATTACTGCTAATTAATAGTAGGCAAGGACACAAACCCATTCCAGATCAAATTAAGTTCCAATCAAAAAAGTCAGCTGTGATTTCTAATTGATTGCATTTTAAAATCAATCAGTTGGGTTGTATATGGTTTTTTCACAAGATTCAACAGCTCACTGATGCTAGTCTTTCTAAGAGGACTGAGATTCAAGTGGAACTGAGGTTTCTTTTTTTAAAAGTGGAATTGACTCTTTAAATGGAAGATCTATTTTAATTAAAATTTTACAGTGAGATTTGTCAAGCTCATGTTCCTCTGGAAGTTTATTATGAAGCTATGTGGAAAGAAAGATGCTCTATGTATTTATTCTCTCCCAAAAGGCCAGATGAAGTTAAAATGAACCTCTGTGCCTGCTAGCACATACAGAGCCCATGGGCATCCTAAATTCCTGCTCAGCCAAGGCTGCTTCACACCAAGAAAAGAAAATATCATCACCTCTCTTCATGATGGCAGATTAAGTTTTCCCTGGTTCCCTCTCTTTGAGAATCAGGCTCCAACATAACATTTATGGGTGCTAAAGAGCCGAGAGGGTTGGTAAAGTTTTAAACCAATAACATCAGCACTCCAGCCAAATGGGGCATGATACAGTTGGGTTTGTTCACCCCCTTCCCTTCTGTGTATTATATTAATAGTTTAATTTAGTGCTTCTGGCTTTCCTCTCACCCAGCTTTCAGGGAATTGTTGTTGAATAGCAGTTACCTTCAATTGGCCATGAACATTCAGAATTAGGAGGAGGATTCTGTGGAGCACCTTGATTCAGACTGACATTTAAACTCTTGGGAAGTTACAATAGTGTAACTAACGATATTGGAGTTAAATCTTTGATGCTACAAAAAAGTCTCCAAATTCCTGAACTCTGTGTAGATTATGACTGTATTTCAATAACAGGTTAGTAAGGAAAAAATATAATGTGGACTAAGCACTCTGTATTATGAAGGATGAATGAAGGAATCCTAAATGATAACGATCGTGGATCAGAGGAAGCCAATACCATATGACATACAACAGCAATGCAGGTAAACTTGCTGCTGAGTGAGCCTTTGGAAAAACAGATCAATGTTGATCAATGAATGATTATTCATCAATATGGAATAACCATAAAAATGATGGGGTTCAGTATCAGAACACAAAGATTTTGGTTAAAGACACATTATATTAGTAAAGAAGCCCCAAACAAACAAGTCTACATTTTGATGAGACTGAATAATCAAATTTATGTCTTGGGCTGAGCCAATATCAAATCCTTTGAGACTCAACTCATGGAAAGAATGTCTTACACTAGTATGTACAGAAACGGAGAGGTCACATTACCTGGGACCCTGGACAGATGTCCCTGTCTGCAATGTACATTATATTTTCCTATCATTATCTTCACGTTGCCAAAGCACAGTTAAAGTTGCTGGAGCATGAATGTATATCTCCTTCTTGCTATTTCCTTCTAAATAGGAGGAAGGACAGAAACTGTCTTTGGTGTGTGATGTTCCAGTGCTCCTAACCAGGTGACCTCTCTTTGCTGTGAGTTGAAGGCCATGCTCCTGAGGGACACTACAGTGTAGACACTTTGTAACTTCAGTGCAGCTCTGAGACCCACCCTCCAGAATGTGATTTTCCTCTCTGAAGAGCATACCTGTCAGTCAATAACTGCTCTTCTCAATCCTTGCTTTTAGGAGAAGTGGAAAACTCATTATATTCTTCTTGCACTCTCTCTGTTTTCTTTAACTAAATCATATTTGCCAGTGTAAAAGACCTATTGATTAATTTAATAGATCTTTTGCTCTTTCTACAGATTAACATCTTACTTTTTATCTTACTTTTTTGGTGCAATCTTCACTTCAGTCTATTTAAGCACTCTGAAAGATTGATAGCATTTTTAAACTCTTCAGTCTTTTGTCTCTTAGGAATCACCCTGGGCAGGGGTGAAATCACACAAGCACTCAGCAACTACCAGCCACAAACAGGGCCCTTCCCCTCTAGAGTGGTGTCTGGTGCAAAGATGACAAGTGCCAAAAGCACTTGTCACTCAGAAAGCTGACATCAGGATTGCTGGGCTAGAAGTTGACTCCAAACCCCAGTGGGGATGGATAGGAATACATAAAATTTTCTTCTTTTTATAGCAGAAAAATTTCTGACTCCTCATCTCTCATCTCTACGTTGGCTAGAGCCTTGGGAAGTCAGTATGGGGGTGAAGCTGCAATAAAACCTGAGGACTTCAGCAGAGGCAAGAGGAAGACAACTGTCAGTGTGTTAATGTGGTGAGTACAGTGTCAGGGTAGGAAAAGCAGGATGCAATGCTTAATGATACAAGTATTTCCTCAGTCAGTGCCCTAAATGTCAAAAGACTCAATAAACCATTTCATAGAGACAGAAATCTTGCTTTAGAGCCACATTCTGGAAAGTCACTTTCCTCCAGATATTAGTCTTAAACCATGACCTCACAGTGTGCACTGTTCCCACTGAACTGAATATTTAAGCTTTCTCACAAATTTCCCATCTGCATAGAGCAATTTGTTTGTTGATGTTTAGACATGATTGACATAATTCGACAATCTGGCTTATTAGCCTGCTTTGTAACTATGTAAAACGCTGACAATGATTATCCCAGTTGACTGAGGACATGCTTCCCGTGACACAGTAAACAAATGTAGCAAAGGAGGCTTTTTTCCAAATGATTGCTCCAACCCCCTAATGAGACTGCTAACTTATTTCATCAGGGTTGCACTACACCAAGCGTCTTAATGAATCCTCAAGTCACAAAGCTGTTTCCTGAGCCTGAGGTACAGCAGCTAGAATTGTATGCCCATGGACTTTTCTCCTGTCTTTAGTAGCGTGCTGCATTATAATGAACCTATTTATTATACTGCCTGCAAAAAGACATTTCTTTGGAAAAAAAAAAAGTATTTCGGAGACTTAGTTTCAAAACCTACCAAACTCCTTAGAGGAGTGCTTCTTCCTATAAATCAGTGCCTCTTAATGGAAAGAACATGATGAAAGAATGAGTAATGGTAGGGAAAAAAATAAGGATAAATCAACCTGATCATTAACCTGCTTGCACAGTAAATTCTCTGTGCTCTGAAGGCCAGGATTTAAGACAGTTCTTCTAAATCAAAGAATTCTTATGAATCCTGTTCTGCAGCTCTTTTTTATAAGTTATGTTTGGGTAGTCAATGACCACGTGTAGGGGATGTTTCTCAGGTGTTCATAAATATCAGCGCTGATTTATTTGGAGAAAATAACACATGGTGTTCCCGGGGGAAAAATCATTACTTTAGTTTTGGTGCATCTAATTACAATAAGTCTATCATCCTCACCATCTCCCCTAACTATCCAGGGAATTGGGAGAGTTTAACAATGAAGAAGAGAGTGCTCCAATGTCCAATTAAGGTTCTCTTTGAGGATTAATAAATCATGTCTCATCAGCCCCACTGACCCAGAGGTGTTAATCTTCACCTTATCACTCTAATCTTAAAGCAAAATTCTGCAGATCAAGAGCAGCAGAATGGTTGAGTTAATTGTTACATTAGGCTGATGAAGTCTTTATACCCGTGCCAGACTATACACTCTTCCCTAAGTGTGTTTAGATACTCTGTTACAGAGCAGAAAACAACCAGCAAAAACAACTGCCACAGCTATTTGGAATGGGTGACCAGTGGCTTGAGCTCCATGCTCAGCTCTTCTGCTATAACTGAGCTGCAATCACATACTGAAACAAGGCACTGAGAAATGAGAAACAGCCAAGTGAGGTTTTAACACATCTAAATGCAGTTGCAAAAGGAAACAAATCATGTAGTCAATAATGGAAAGAGGACTTAACAGTTATCTGCCCTGTAAACAGCATCCTTGATTAGAAGACATAAAAAATACTGTTTTATTTAAGGGCAAGGATCCAGATATTTCACTGCAGAGAGTTTTTCTCACATGACAAGTCTACAGTAATCATGGAGAATGTGGCAAATTGAGTTAAAATGTGCTCCTAAGCAGTACAATAAATTAGAAATCACATTTTAACTTGTTTCCAGCCTATATTTATTTGCTTTTGTTTCTAAGTAATCAGGCAGGTTAAATTCTTTTGTCACGAACACTCACAAAAAGTACTGAGCTTACATTAAAAATCCATTCCATAAACCATTACTTTTCAAACAGTTCCTTCTCCTGATCTGAGTTAGGCAGGAAAGGAAATGTCAATTGATAACTTTGAGGATTGCATACTTCTGTGCCACTGAACAGAGGGAGGGAGATGGGATCAAAGCCAGAATAATTTCATGGGGTGGGGAGAGGAAAAAAGAAGGAGGGCTGGATTTCTAAAGGCATTTGAATGCGTGATCTATATTCCTATTCCAATATTTGCTTCCATATATCTATCTCCTCTTCTAAACAAAACACAAGACTTTCCTTTCCCTCTCCCCGCTCTGTCACACTCCTGAAGTAATAGGACCCAGACTCTTCCCTCTTCCAGGTACCTGACTAAGGAGTTTGTGTTAAATTCAAGAGGACAGAAGCATCTCCTTGAAAGTGTTAAAGGTTAAAGTGTTTGGTTAGAAAGGGGAAAATGAGTAATGTTTTTTTCCCCTCTTTCTCTTTTCTCCAAAATGTGAGTCACATATTATGTTATTTTCTGAAACTCAGGCAAAGACTCTCCTTTTACACTCTGAATTTACCCCTGAATGTATCACCTGAAGAAACAAAGAAAACATTAAACAACAGGTTTATTTATATTGTTTGTCACAGAGATTTCTCAGAGAAAATGGACAGCTACTACTTCATCCATACTATTATTTCCTCTTTTTTTTGCATATTGGAGATATTTCAAAAAGATTAATCTAAAAATAAAAACCAGATAAGCTATTATCAGGTCTGCCCTCTGTATCCTGTGCTGAGAAATGGAACATATCATTATACTGACTTCAAAGCATTTAATCTGTAAAAAAGACAAGTGACACATAAAAGTGTGCATCTTATAAAGCCCCTGGATGGGATCATTTAAATGATTAATTTAACCAATAGTTTTGAGATAAATTGATTTGCCTCTTTTCCCCTACTTATCATCCTCTATCCCGTTAAACAATTTAGCATTTAACAAAATACTACCAGACACAGAGCATTCCCAAGGTCATTCTACTAACCCTCCTTCAAGACTCCCATTGAAATCCTCCTCTAGTATAAGACTATGAACAAAACAAAATTAATCCTCCCTTGCCCTCCAGCCTAAGAGGATTCAAACTCACATATCTCACCTCCCAAGAGAATTGCAACCTCTTCATTTGTAGGATGGCGTCTTTATGTATGCACATGCATATGCCAGTACCCAGGGAAAGAGAGATGGACAGAGCACTTTGTGCTGCTCCTGAGAAAGCCCTTTTGCTTTACATTAAATAATTAAGGATTCCTCGGACCAGAGAGCAGGACAGAGCACGACCATAGGGCAGCAATTAGGGCACTCAGTTGGGAAAGAGGACTGTTTTCTGCTCTTTGCTTCAAAGACTACTTTCCATTTAAACCAGTGACTGCTGTGAGTTCTTCCATCTGCCCTGCCTGGTGAAGCGTGTGAGCCCTCACCTTCCAGGTGACTGATTAGGTGAACCAGCAGGACACCCAAGAAAAGAGATCTTCCCTTGTTTGCTGCAGCTTGTGTCTGCATTGGGGCAGCTCCTGGTACTGAGTGTCTGTTAGGTCATCATGTGGTCAGGTCACTGTCTTCATAAATACTCCAAAAAGCCAAATGGCATCTCAGCTCAGGTGGAACTCAGCTACAATGGTTGCTTTTATGCTATACTAGTGTTAGACTGGCTTCTCTTCCCATGGGTTGGAGGAGATGCCAGAACTGTGACAGTGCTTGTCTCTGGGCAGGCTTAAAGAAAAGTGATGGCATCTCAGGTGAGTCCTATAACAAACCAAATATCCCCAGTTCCTAAAGCTGAATTCTCAAACAAGGCAACTGTCTACCCATTTTTCTAGTCATGCTGGTTCAGAGAGGTGTCTTCAGAACATGTCTAAGGCTGTGGTTAATTACTGCCAAGAAGTAGGTCATTCAGCTGTGTTATCAAGATTCAAGTCCTTGCTCCAGAACAAATAATTAATGACAAGCCTCTATTCACACCAGGTGAATGAATGAATGAAAGAAATATCAAGGAAAAAACATGAAGTAACATTATGTCTGATCCATAAAATACAGAAAGAAGGCTTGGCACCAATCTGTAAGGCAGGGTTTACAGTCAGGAATGTCAAGAGAAAGGTGTTTGTCTGGCCAGAAGCAGAGGCTTCTTTTCCATTAATTTCATTCCTTATTAGTTCAGGTGGTTCCTGTACAATTCCAAGGTGGAGCACCACGCCAGGGAGTTGGGAGTTCAGGAGATGATAGCTAAATCCTCTGCATGTCAGTACCTATCTTCCAAATGCCAGAGCATCTAAGAGAATCTAACTTACAACCTCTCTCCTGTTTAACTCCTAAGATGTACAGAAGTAGGTATTTCCGAAGCTGGCTGAAGACACTAGTATTCAGTTGTTGTGCCCAGAACAGAAAAGTGTGTGACAGCACTGGAAGTTGTGGTGTTGACAAAATAAAATCATTTTTCACAGAGAACATTATTGTGAGACAAATAAAATGTTTGGAAAGTAGTTAATGCCAGATCGCTCCCATTCATACATTTTTAAAACAGATTGATAAAATGCATCCATTTTGTGAGTCTTTTGCCTTTCATATTTCTTGTTAGTTTCTTCTAGTATGGAATTCCACTGAGTGAACATCTCTGCACATTATGTACAGAATATAGCAGAGCAGTGGAATAGTTTTATATCTTCTTCCATCTCTGTCTGCCTGAATTTTAATAATAATAAATCTGAATGGTTAAACACAAAATTGAAAGCCAGCTGCCTGACAAAGCAGGCAGAATGCATGAACAACATCAATATTGCCTTACTTTCCAGATTTGTGACAAATTACATCTAGTTTATACAGAAGATGTTATTACCCTGGTATTTCTTCAAAAAACAGACTAAAAAATTACTACATTATTGTTCTCATTCTGTTTGGCAACAAAACTTTAAAAAAAAATGAAAAAGCAAAACAAAGGATCAAAACCCTGTCTGAGATGATGAAAAATAAAGTGTGAGCCATGTCTATATTTCTCACTGAGCAACTTTCAGTTCATCAGCCCAGGCATCCATTTATGACATTTATAATGGTTGCAGCCTTCAATAGAAGCCCAAATTCAATTTGCTGAAGTCTTAAAAATGAACTTCTATTTTAATCAGCTGAACCTCATAAAAGTGATAGGAGCATTTCCACACACTTAATATGTTTGGAATTGCACTTTTGATTTGCCACCAGTTAGTTTGGGGCACCTTTTTCTTCCAGTAGCTGGAAGACTGCCATTTTGCCTCTGTGATACTTAATCTGGTTTCTTCTCCAAGTTAGAATATAATTTCTCTCTTTATTTATTTTTAGTTTGAAATGGTTCTTTTTTCACCCCAGGAAGACTATAGCTGAGGTGGTGATTTCTTGTGGGTAGATATAGACACAGGAGAAATATTTATCTTTCATAGAAAGAGGCAAGTAGAGATGGATGAATGAAGAGAAGATAGCCACTTCCATAAATGAGGCATGTTTCTTCTGCCCAGGAAGAAAAGCTCAGAGCTGTGTAAGTATCCAAAACCCTTAAAAGTGCCAGTACAGTATAAAAAAGTCTCGCAAGTCTGACTCCACACTAAATATGAGCCTCCCTTGTGGATAGCTCTTCATTCTTAGAAGATCAGAGCTGCAATGGGCTGTCTGCCACATCCTGTTGTCACCTCTAATTGAGGTGTAAGAAATTAGTTGCCAAATTCTGTGGCATAGATTGAAAAAAGATTATCTTGGCTACAGAGAAGGAGCTTTCGTTAAAGACCTGGAGGAATATTACTTGCTAAGAGTTAACAAGGTAGAAATTTTACTTAAAAGAGCCTGGTTGTGGTTTCTAATCTAATAGAAAAAGCTATAGCATTGATTTTGAGCACAGCAGTTATTACAGTTTGCATCTGATTCTTCAGGGGAGAAAACATAGGCAAATGTATTTTCTGGCTGTATTTTCTTGAACTGCTTTGTGTATCCCTCACTAAGCACGGTGTGAAGTCAACAAATAATATATTTGGATTACCCTTCAGGGATCACTCATTTCTCTTCTGCTAGCCTTCACTTGAAAGAAAAGCTCTGGTAGGTCTTCTATCTGCAAACACCTCCTTCTAAAGGGAAACTCTTGCCAGGTTTCCTCCAGCTGAGTGCACACCCCTCTAGGGACAACAGGATTCCCTTTCTACTCTTTCCTTGTCCTTGCCTCTTGCTGAGTATAATTTATATTGCTACACAAATCTATTGCAAGTAAAGATTAAAAAAAAAAAAAAGGTCTACTATGCAAGTATTAGACTGCAAGTTCAGCCTGGCAAATTTATCTTCTCTAAGATTTGATTTCTTCTCTGTCATTTCTTTTTCTTCACCTAACAATTTTCTCAAAAAACAAAGTTTGTCAACATAGCTGCTTTCAGCATACTGTCCATATTACCTCAGAAAAAGAAGTAAATTTGATGTCTGGACATATGTAGTCTTGTGGAAAAGGATCTTACTTCACTTACTGACAAGCCTAGTGGTATAGCTAACAGCATTTCCCAAGTGGGGTGGCCTTTTTTAAAAAAAGGAGAAGAAGAAAAAGAAAAAAAAAATCAATATTGACTCTTGACACATTTTCATTTACATCACTGCATGGCTTTCAGACTGGGCACAAATCAATAAGCAGCTTTTAACACTGCTCAACTAGTTCGTTCTATGTAAAAGAAGAGAGATTTGCCTCAAGTGGCTTGTTTTTCCCCTTTGGGCTCCAGGCAGACTCTCCACCATTAACAGTGTGTGATTCTCTGAAATGAAGTTGAGTTTATTTGACTGCTCTTTCTGTGACTGATCAGAGGAGCTTGAACTGTAATATTAATCACACAACATTTTCTTCATCACTACTTACAGTCAATTGACTTTGTACTTAGGGAAAGCATCTCAAGCAGCCAACTCAATGTACCAGAGGGCAAGAAGTCAATAGGAGGAAGAAAGATTTAGTTTCAAAACACACAGAACACAGCCTGTGGAGCCACTGACACACACATACCAGGCACTTTATCACACCACAGGTGCGATATATGTTTTTATTTGCATGATGAAGGCACCCTCATCATCTTTTGCTCAGTAGGCCCCCTCAGCTAACTGCAGCTTTTCCTTCAATCTCGGGGTTATGTGGAGGGTGTAGGGGGACGAAGTAGTTTCTCCAAATTGCACTGGGTCCAGCAATTATTTAGTTTCAATTTACCTGTCTATATATTTCACCAGAGAACTGGCCCATGAAGTAGGCACCTTCTGCCTCAGATAAACTGATGGCTGTTCCTCAGATGCCAGTCATATGTCATGCTAATAGTACTATCCATATGCTTAACAAATATCAATTTGCCTAAGGCACCATTAATGCCATTTTAATTGCCACTTGCTTACAGTCGGCCTTCTAAAACCACATCATCACATATTGATTTTTGAATATAGAAGAGAGGGAGTACAGATGCCCAGGAGGTACGACATTATCAGGTTTTTTTTCCTAGAGTCTCAGCACACCACCTCAGAGAATTTTTAGCTCATGAAGCCTCCACAGAAGTTTTCACACCAAAGAAGTGCACACAACATTGAAAACAAGAGCCTGGAGGATTAATTTATTGGATGTGATTCCTTAGAAATGTTCTTTGCTAGAAGCAGACTCTGTGTGAAGTCCAACATGCCATAAAATGGGCAATCATGTCTTCTCTATGGCACATTTTAGACACGTATGATCAGAGTCTTCCCACTTGTGTAAAGCATCTCGTTGACTGCCTTCATTGCTTTCATGGGGATTCTCCCTAAATAAAATGGATTCCTCAGTAGTGTGGAACTGATGTAACACTGAGCAAAATGTTGTCTCTTCTTCTCTGGCTATTCTGGATTAGATCTCTAATTTTCTACACACATAGATACAAGTAATATTAAAAAAATGTATAGTAAATGATACTATACTAAACATGTTTGCTATCACTTTATTAAGCAAAAATATTGGTTTCTTTTTATGACTGAATTAAAGTTTATTCAAAACTAGTTTAGGTGGATAAAATTAGTATCATTTGGATGAAACACACTGAGAATATTTTAGACAGATTTTTCTGGTTATTAATTTTTCAAAATTTCCATAGGCTGGCCCACACCTGTATGAAACAGCTGTCATCTTAGATGTGCAAATCAATCTTGATTTAAACATCCAAGTTTTCTTGACACTTGTCTCTTACTAGTTTAGAGTTACAGGACAATATGTGTTTCCCAGTGGAAAAGAGTACAGTCATAGTCAGAATAAAGAAGGACTTTCAAGGACAATCACAGAGATCAGTCAAACAAGACAAGACTTTAAAATTGTATTCTTAGTCTGTTGGGATAGGATTCAAATCAGATCAGTAAACAAAAAAGTAAAATTAACTCTCTATTCAAATCCTTCCAAACATTAATCTGGAAATCAATTCTGTATACTACCAATTTTACACAACTCTTTAGCCCTCAGTTCCTGATGCAAATACAGCAACCACTTGTTCTCAACTTTATCCCCTGCCATTTGTGAAATATTAGGCAAAACTAAATTAATTGCTGAATTAGGAAGCATAAAATTGTATTTCTTGTGAAACGGATCCATTTCATTACGGTTCGTACTCCATGTACCAGTACCAGATACATAAGGCTTGTATCACTACTCACCAAAAAGCACATTAAATGCCAAGTCCACAAGCATGCTCCAGCTGATCTACACTGCTCCACCAGTGGGAACTGAGGTAAATTACCCTGTAAGGTGTGAAGAGCTGTCACCCAGAATCTCTGAATGTAGGCGGTGCACAGCCACAGCAGCCAGCTCCATGGAGCAGCAGGAGGGTGAAGGATGAGGGCAGGACTCCTGGGAAGTCAGTTCTGTCCCTATCAGATGACAAACAGTGAGCACACCAGAAAAGCTTCAGTCAGGCTGCCCAGCTGCCCCTAGATCTGTTCTGAAATTCACTGGCTACTTAGCTGAAAAATGTGAGCAGTACCTTCGTCCCCAAACTTGTAGCAGGTATAAAATTTCACACCTATCATAAGAATATTTGAAGCTCCTGATTTCTTTTGTAGATCTCTGATACTATGCACTTTCAAAATTTATTCTGGATACCTACTATACCAAGTAAAAATGGGCACTATATAGCAGGTGATATAATTATAAGAAAATCTGAGATCTAAGAGGAAAGGTCACTTGAACAATCTTAAATCTGATTTTCCTGTCAATTAAATAGGCTCATCCTAATTACTGAGACTACCACTGAAAATTTTTCACCGGGATAAAGGACCTCACCATTATCATTTCCACATTGTACAGAGGCACAGGTGGAAGGGAGATGGAATTGAAGCATCTTGAGTTCATCCATCAGACTAATGACCAAGAGATCACAGAGCCAGCCATGCCTCATTTTCCACCAGATCTGTGAGAAAATCCCCAACTCTGGAGCTGAAGGATCACTGAGGAGAGCTGAGGGAAGTGATGGATCCATGGAGTTGTGTGTAGAGGGTCGAGAGAAACTAGACTTGCCTTTGTGAATCTTGCTGCTCTGTTGGATTAAGAAGAGCACGACAGACGGTGTTTCAGCTCTGACTGTTCCAGTTTAGCTGTATAGTCTGGCAGAGATAATGTTAGGCAGGGTTTCAGTGGCCTTGGGGTGACAATAAATTGTTCTAAACCTCCTGTAACAGAGCCTAGCACTCCCTCCCAGAGACCACACCACTGAAGTGCAGCATACGTTTAAGTGGACAGTCAGAGTTCAAACATATGCAGTCATGCTGGTATTTCACAAAGGACTCCATTTGGAATGAAAAAGAACATGAGTATGAGGCCATGGGAATTTTTCACCATCTGTGATAATAACTCAGAAAAAGCTTGGCACACAATCTGCAAAAGATAATTCTCTTTTGGGGATGCAATTCCAGGATTTACTTCCAGGATTCAAATATTACATTTTTTTAACACCTTATCATCATTCATGGAGGCAAATGATTTCTGTACATGGCACAACTCCTTGAATGAGTTGCTAATTGGTGTAAAACATTTGCAACAATATATTTGGTCCAATACTTGCAAAAGACCAGACACAATTCCATACTTAGGCTGATTTCCAATACAATACTCCACTATAGGTTGTCCAGTTCTTTCATATCACATTTTCTGAAATCAGAGATTAAAGGCTGATATGACACAAAAGAAATTGCATCAATTGGTTTTTTGAGTATTATTTTACACCTGTTTACATGCACAAAAGTTTCATAGCTGTTAAGCAACAAATCTCTGCAGGGGTACACAAACTAGTATTATCAAAATTACATTGTTAAAAATCCCAGAAATTGCCAATAGGAACAGGGATATTATCAGGCTAAGCTAAACTGACAGCGTGCCTAGGCAGTGGTTGTCTTTCTGCGGTCAGGGTAGAGCTGTGCTCTGGGCAGCTTGGAAAGTTCAGCCCAAGTTTGGACCAGTGTCCAAAGTACCCAATAAAAGCCACCCCTGGTGCATCCTTCTCCCTGATGCCATTGTCCCTTCATAAGGTGTGCCTGACCCAGTGCTAACTCTGCTGCCTCTGGGCACACAGGGTCAGACTCCTTTTCTCAGGACTGTTCTTTCTCCCTATACTGAGAGAATCTGAGCAAGTTATTCCTGACAATTTCCATGGGAGACCAAAATCTGCCAGCTCTTTCTTTCTCCTTACTTCTCCCTCCCCTTGGAACTGAATGGCAAAAAATGATTAAGAAACAACATGATGAAATATGATCAAAATGTTCATTTGTTGATGAACTTGCTTAATGGGGAAATTAGTTCCTGACCCTCTCAGTCAGTGATTGGGTTGTGCTCAGGATATGGTACTTTTCGGCTTTCATTATTTAAAATTTTAGTGTCAAATTTAATCCTATTCAGTTTGTGTCCTCAATTATCAGGTTTGACAGCATGATCCATTGGCTAATCATTTATTCCTGAGTTGGTTGGGGCTTGCAACACACTGGTTATTAATCAGATCTGGTTTTGTATTCATTAATGGTGAAATGCAACGGAAAAAGCATTCCCTTGCCTCAAGCAGACTAATTCCAGCACAAATGTGGATGTGGATTGAAATGAAACCCCCACAGAGCTGAGAAATTCTGACCTCAGCGGAACATCAGAGAACTCAGGACAAAATCCTGCTCATGACTCATTCTCTGCTTTGGCTTTGTCTGATGTTCAGAATTGCAACAACTCTGATCCTGAGACCATAGAACTCAAGAGCAATCAAGATACAGCTAGAAGTATTAATATTTGGGGAACGTCTTCTTTTCCATTCTTTACCATCATTAAACAAACCTCATATTTCAAATTTTGTGTTATATTGGTGTTGGAAACTGGAACACTTTGTGTGAAGCACTTTAGGGAACATTGGACATTCGACAGTTTTGTTGGCCTGGGTGTCCAGTTCTCATCACTGGTGTCTGCCACTTCTTCCTCCTCAGCCAGGCTGGCACAGAATCAGTGTGCAAGTGCCTGCCTATTTATATTTATAATCCTGGCCCAGGCACACAGTGACAAGGAGGGCTACATGAGTGTTACAGGCAGAGACATAAATAGGTAAGGACATGCAAAGGTACCAATGAATGTTGCACATCCTTTGTCTGCTGTGATTTTGAAGTCCTTTGATCTCAAGTAAAACTTACAAAGCAAAATATGGATAACAAACATCCCTGCATATATACCCACCAATGTAAACTCTTATAAGGGAAACATATTGGGGTAATATTTAAACCTACTTTTATGCAGAAAGAGAGTTTTTAAATGACACAATTAACTGAATTCTGTATTGGTTTGCAACAATTAAAAGTCTAATGCTGATGAACATGTCTCTGTAGTATAGTGACAAAATTGCAATGGCATCTCTTCAGAGTCCAGGAACTAATATCAATAGCTTTATTTCTTTTATGCTTCTCAGGAGTATGAAATTAGGAGAACAATTTTCCTGCCACAAAGAGTACTAAGAATTACTGAGCACAATATTGCATCTTTATGCTGCTAAAAACCATTTTAAATAGCCCTCTGGAGACACAATTCAAGGGAGATGGATTTTCCACTAAAAGGTGCACATGCTTGCTTGTTTTACATAAGCATTTCTCCCTGCTTATACCCATAGCAGTCACATGCACAACCACCTGTGTCCCTGGAGGCACAATATCTTCATGCTAAAGGCTGATATTCCACCATGTGATAACGCTACAAGGCAGAATGCACGTGGTGCCAAAAGGTGTTAAAGCCATGAATTGTCCTTGCTATTGCAGTATCCAACACTACATTGGGACTGGTAAATTAAGAGGCCCATAACCTGCTCTATAGCCTGCACTCTGGCCTTAAAATAAGTTTGCAACCTGAAGGCTAAATACCCTTTAAAATAGGGTGACCACAGCTATTTTACTTACAACCTGCTGAACAGTGCTGGAACATTGGCTTAGGGAATTCTAGGTGGCATGAACCCAAGAGCAAGTCAGGGAGAATGCTCTCTGTTAGTGAAAAACCTCAGGACAGTGTTTTAGCCTCCATCCTGGCACTGTCTTACCAGCGTGGGTGCAGCCCTTGGTACTTGTGATCCTGAGAGAAGATTCAAAATGAGCTGAACACCTTGGACCTGTACTGAGATCAGATTACCTAGGGGATGGGACAGGTGAAGTAAGAAAAAGAAGTGGCCTCTTCATCAAAATCTCCACTCATTTCTTGCCTGGAGAAGTTAAGTAATGATTACCAGGTACTACAACACTTTTATCGCTTTTTGAAATTGATTTAGCGAAGGATTCATATTGTGTTGCCTGACACTAACTTTTACACAGATGGTTGCTTGTTGTATGGGCATTGGGTGTTTATATTCATCATATAAGCATAAATATCATAAAACAGATCATTTTGAAAAAGACCAAGGCTATGTTTTTGCAGTACTACTGCAAAACCAAAATAAAATTTCTCCTGTCTTTAGCAGGCCTAGGAACAAACTTGTTGGGGACCATCAAATACATTCTTAGAGGAAATAGATTTGCAAAAGACCAGAATAATTTTAATTCAATTGAATCATACTCTAGGAGGGAAAGATTAAAGTGACATATTGTATCTTTTCCACACAGGCTTTCTCCTAACAATCACTTTTTGATGAAGTGTCAAATTTAGTTTCAAAGATCTCTGATCAGGAGATTTGTTCCAGAGGAAGGTGCATTTATGTAAGAATTACCTCCTGTTGTTCAGTTCTTGCTGCTGTCTCAATCCAGAGATGGATAATTTTTAAAAGTAAGATGTATGTAAAACAGTTGTTTTACTAGGCATATCCTAGATCTTGTACAATTTCTGTTGTATCTGCCATTGTCACTGTTCATGCAGCTACTGATCATTTCAGGCAAATATTTTTTTTGTCATCAATATTATGATTAGCTGTTTACAGAGTTGTGTGAACATAGCCTTGTTTTAGAAAATATAGAATCAAGGAATCGCAGACTTATTGAACAATTTATGTTGGAAGAGACTTAGGATCATGGAGTCCAGCAGCCAGCGCAGCAGTGCCAACTCCACCACTGTCCCTGAGTGCCATGTCTACACATCTTTTAGATACTGACTCTGCCAATTCTCTGGGAAGCCTCTTCCAGTACTTGACAGCCCCTTCCACAAAGGATTTTCCATAACATCCAATCTAAACCTCCCCTGGCACAACTTTAGGTCATTTTCTCTTGTCCTTACAAGATTTGATCCTTGTCTGTAGAATGATATTAAGTGAGGGATCATTCCCTCCACATTGACAGTAAACCTTGCAAACTGATCTTATCGTGCTGAAGTTACCAGACTACCAGAGATAAGTAGAAGGGACTTGGGAGTGTGGGGCTGCCAGGACAAGCTGCTGCAGAGGCTGCTGAGTGAAGGCTGGCTGCATGGGAGCCCAGAAGTACTTCAGCTGCAGGGCCAGGGCACTTCCAGCACTGCCACAGCAGGAATTCCCCCTTTCACTCCACCAGAGTGTGAGTACTGGAGGCAGAAAAAGCAGCTCCACCAGCAGCACCCTGCGCTCTCTACTTTCCTACTTTGCTTTTCCCTTGCTCCACAATGGTGCTCCTTTCTTTTACCTGGCGCAAGGACAACAACTCCTCCAAGCAGGCTTACCATGCTATTTTTCTACAACAGCGCCTGAAATGTTTTCCCACCAAGCCCCTGAAACTAGGGTCAGAATTTGGAAATTAGCTCTGAAGAAATCAGGTGTCCAGTTTCTGCTGTCCTTTCTTTAAGGTGCTGTCACTCTCCTTGAGAGCAAATGATTCCCCATCCTGCCATTGCTAGGAACTCAGTGGGTCCCATGCTTGCCTTGCAGCCCACCTTAAACAAGCATGAAGTATACAGGCAGAATACAGCCCATAGCTTTGAATTTTTGGATGACAGCCATTTTCTAGGAAAAATGTTTTGATAAATCAGTGTGTGCTGGGAGGGTGATAGTAGGATTTGTAATTAATCAGGTTCCCAGATTTGTCTCTCAAAAGTAGGGAGGTCACAGAGGACATCATATATGTACATATATACGCAAGAATATGAAGAAAGGACTGCATATATTTGAAAAATGTTTGCTTGAAAAAATATATCTGCTTCTATTGAATTCCGGAGATGTCTTATTCCTATCAAGATCTGTTGCAAAAGTATCATTCAATATAGATATATAACATTTTAAGCAGGTAGCAGTACTTAGGAACATAAGAAAAAGGTCCTATATTTGGGTTTATGTGAAAATTCCTGCTGATTCCCTGCTCAAATATTTCAACATGTGCTATTTTCCTCTTAATCTCTCATGTAATTTAAAATGATAAACCATTAAATATATATATATATATAATTAGAAAATAAAGTCACAGAGTTGGCTTCTGCTAACACAATTAAAAGACAGGTATTTTTTATTCTCCTATCAGTCGTGATATACTCACTACATACCTTTTATCTCTGCCCTTCCCCAATAATTGTTTTGCCCTGTACTTACTGATACAACATGTTCTTACACTAATTAAATATCTAAATCACAGTTAAAAATTTACATGCTGTAGGCTCTACCTTCCTAAAATACCAAATGTCACTACTTGAAATGACAATTGATGTGCAGAAAAGAGAGGAAAAAAAAGGTGTTTTAATTACAGGAAAAGGAAACCTTGTTCTGATCTAGAATAACTGTGACCATTTGAGTAGAACAGAGTAATTGGATACAAAATAGTTAGGAAATAATGTTCTTCTCTTAAAAAATTTGCATAAAAATATTCTTCAAGTTTCAGCTCCATTTGAATTACACCTGCTGGCCATACAAGCATAAAAGTGCTGTTTATCTCAGTAAGAGCTGATTTTTTGCTCTCTATCCCACCTTCATCTTTTTACAGTGCATATTCAGTGACTAATTTCTTTTATAAATCCTAATTTCCTAGATCTGTGTGATTAAAGAGGAGAAAAAGAGTGAAAAAACCCCCACTCTACTCAATGCATCAGTAGCCAATTGACCAGCTTTAATGGCCATGGAGAACAGCTTGCAAACAGTATTGATGTGTTGTCCAGAAGATAAGCTCAAATGTGATAGAAAGCCAATATTTTTCAATATTTTTTAACAAATCAAGGGCTTTGTGACCTAACTAGATATTCTGGCTGACCATGCTGAGTCCAAGCAAATCCAGTGTCAGAAGGCTGCTGTTGAGCCAGGTTGGACTGTGAAAGGTCTATGGTGGTGCTTTAAATCTTCTGCCTTGGTGCTGGTGCCCAAGATTACCTCTCCAGTCTGAGAGATTGCAGGATGGGAGATAGAGGAGATCATTGGAAGGCATCCCACAATACAAACCTGCAGAGCACTGGGGTCATGACAATGCTGAGCAGCAGCACTTTAGCCTTCATGTAACATCAGTCAGTTTGATGCCCTGGGCTTGTTGTTACATCTTTTGAGGATGCCTCAGGGATATTTAAGTTCCCTCTTAGTTTTCTGCTGCCAGATCTGCAGTTTTAAGTAAATAAATGGGTAATAGTACGATCATCAGCTTGTTAATGAAAGTTCTATCCTCTGGTATTACCTTTGATCATTATATACTCTAGCTGAAAAAATAAAAGACGTACAGAGCAGGATAAAATAAGGATAAAAAGGGGGATAACAGAATAGGATGGACATCAGCAGAAAAAGATGGTCACTGAATTTAGGATACTTCATTAGGACTCAGGATGTCCAAGTGAGTTTGCCTTTCACCTAATGACTATTTGCTGACAGAAAAGTGTTTAAGAATATCTGTACCCCAGCTCCATGTTTTAAAATATGTTCTTTCTTCATTTCATCTAATTAGATTCAAGCTGTTCAAGTTGTAGGCTTTCTCTAGCTATGTACAGTGATTAACATGAAAAGATGTGTTGTACTGAGTTCACTGGCTACATATGCACTAGTAAATTAAATAGTGACATCTATAACTTTAATAAAATTATCCTCACAGAATCACAGAATCACTAGGTTGGAAGAGAACTTCAAGATCATTGAGTCCAACTCAGGCCCTAACACCTCAACCAAACCATGGCACCAAGTGCCACATCCAGTGTTTTTTTAAACATGTCCAGAGATGGTGACTCCACCACCTCCCTAGGCAGACCATTCAAGTACTTTATCTCCCTTTCTGTAAAAAACTTTTTCCTAATATCCAACCTATATTTCCCTTGGTGCAGCTTGAGACTGTGTCCTCTCGTTCTGTCAGTTGCTGCCTGGAGAAAGAGACCAACTCCCAGCTGTCTACAACCACCCTTCAGGAAGTTATAGAGAGTGATAAGGTCACCTCTGAGTCTCCTTTTCTCCAGGCTAAACAACCCCAGCTCCCTCAGACATTCCTCATAGTGGTCACATGTGTAGACTTTATTTAAGCCTTTAAATAATGCTTAACATAAAACTATATTGTCACAATCTACAGAAATCATATATAAAATGGAGTATTGTCATAAGGCTGTATAGTATACTTATATTTTTGTTCATTTTAGTAATACTTTTGTTACACTTTTGTTATAATTTTTGGTATATAACTGCATATTTTATATGTATATAAGTATAGAATTGTATATTAAATTAAGAATATGAAACAATACACCTTATATACAACCTGGTTTTTTCTGTCTCAAGATGCAAAACTAGCTGTTTAGCCTTTATGTTTTTAAGATTTATAAAACAGTGCCAGTTAATCTCACTCCAGACTGTAAACCAGAATAGTTAGCTGCAAGTTATAACTTCTACATATGGTACTTTCATATGTATGGTTTGATTTATTAATCCAGTGAATTTTTTTCTGTCAATAAGATAGTGCTGGACATAAAAGGAAGGTTTCTCCTTTTTGCTACATAAGTCTTTGACTTACACACAGTTACAAGAATTCTCTGATGTAAATAAACCTGGAGTGGTTTCAAGGAATATGTTGTAAGAACTCCACATCAAACTTTGTGCAATCATTAGGAGAAAGGGCTGAAATGATTTTCTGCCCCCTAAAAGCAGCTTCTGGTATTTCTATCTACTTCTGGAAAAGGCTGTGTAGTGGTATGGATTTGATTAGCTCATCTCTTTTCTTTTGAGTCAGGGACAGGGGAAATAATGAATGACTAATCACTTCAGGTTACTGTTTTTTACACTGAGGCTATTACAGAACCAATTAAAAAAGTCATACAGAAAGCTATAGAGATGTGATTAGGTTATAATGCTAATGTAGGGAATTGTGTATAGATAATTATTCTGCAGAACAGATAATTCCAACAAAGACTAATCAGAAGATGTATCAAACACTTAACAATTACAATTTTTTCTGAATTCCTTTTAAATGTTCTTTTTAAAAGCTGCAGATATATTGTGACTTTTTAAAAAATATGCTGGGCTCTTTCCTTCCTTGCCTTGCACAACATTGCCATGCAGTTTTCACAGAAGCTCAGTTCCCACTACATTCCTACACTAATCACAGCTGGGGTGTAATTCAAAGCAGCTTTGGACCTTCTTTAAATTCCACCAGCTGGTAACAGTTTTCTAGGGACTAACCCAGAACTGCAGGCAGCAGAGCACAGGCCATAGCTCAGCTACTGAAGGGGATCACACCTCTGCATCCGGGGCTGCTGAGTGAGAGGCCATCAGTAACAACACATTTGCAACAGCCCAGGTGCAAAGGGAAGATGACAGACTGTAAATCGAGGTAGTGCTATGCCATCCTCTGTGTCTGATTTCTAGGAATGGAGAGAGGGCTGTAACGAACTTGTTTATACTGTTACTATCAAATATGGCTACTGTGCTAACATCATATTTTGAAATGCAGAAGACAAGTGCTGGTTATGCGTGAGTGACTCCTCCTGACCTCCTGCACTGTATCTCCTTCTCTCCTCTCTTGTCACCTCTCTCTTCTGAGTCCTCTTCTCTGAAGCTGTGCTCAGAATAGGTCCTGCATGTCCCTGCCAGCAACTCATATCTTATCTCAGAACATATGACTCAGTACGATGTCTCCTTCTCTTCTTCATTATTTATACTGTGTGCCCTACAGAGAGTCATGCTACTCAGTTCTGAAAACCTCAGTGCAATCCAATTCACATCAAATCAGCCAGTTTGTCAGCTTCTCCATCACCTAAAAGCTCTATATTCACTGACCGACCTCCCTGAGCATGTCTGCTACCTTCCTGCCTTCTGTCACATAAAAAACCCCAACATTGCTGCCTTGGTACTTTCAAGGAATTGACTGATTTGATATATAAATTGTCTATCATTTTCCCTTTCTTCAGTGTCTGCTGACTATTTAGCTGTCTCTTCTTAACACCCTTGTTCCTCAGGACGGAAATACTGCTCAAAAAGCATTTAGCATGCATGGAGAAGTGCTTAAGTAATGATTACTACAATGTGTGCCTGCACAAAGCCAACATTAATAGTTCTTGTTTTATTCCAAAATGTGGTTTTAGATCAGTCCTTGAAAGGTTTCAAATAACATCATTTTCCCAACAGTGCTCTATGAAATAAAATCTTTCAAATAAAACCTTTTAAAAACTGCTTGTTAGGATCCATTAATCAGCAGACATGTCCTATGTAAAGAAAATTTGAAAAGCTTCTTAGTGCCAGCCAAGCCCCTCTGAGCTCAACGAGGCTGCCACATCTTGCTTCTTGAAGTGTCCAACTGGAAATCCTTTCCTGGCTGAGCAGGAGCTGTAGTCTGAATGGCTTCTGAAGGAGATATGAGTTGCAGCATGAAGTACAGTAACAACTTAATAAACACATAGAAAATTGCAGTCTTCTATCTTTCTGAGGTCATCTAAAAAGATAAATTCTAAATATAATTAAGCCTTGATTTGACCTGTTTCGCGGACTTTATCTTTCAGTAGTTTTTTCATTCTTAATTAGTGTTTAGCATTTATGCAAGTCTGTGTGATTTAAGATGCTGTGTGATATATGACCTCAACAGAGTCCTCAGCTGAAGGACAAGTATTTTAGTGAATGCAAGACCTAACCCAAAGGCTATTTGCAGCAGTTTGTCATTTCGTACAGGGAAGGTTAGGTAGGTTACAGTGATATATGATCTCTCATGCTCTGGACCTAACAGCACAGTTGAGCTGCTCGTGTGACTTTCATTAACTGTGCGCAGCTCCTTTCACATACAGAGTAAACGGAAGATGTGACAACCCTTCTCCCCGTGACTGAAAGAAAAGTGAAAACTTCTGATAAGTTTGGTCAGTCCATCAAAACTCTGTTCTGCCCATGTAAGCCTGAATGCAAATTTCTGCTGAGTTTATTTTGCACTCATTCATCCACCAAGGGGGAGAGAGGGGAAATCTTGGCGAGTGCTCCACGTGGAGCTCTGCCAACATGCGGAATTAAACAGTCACGCCGGTGCAGGAGCAGCCCAGGGAATGCCAGGGGAAAACAGCACCTGCAAGTGTTCTGCAAATGGCATGGGGCTGTAGAAGGAGTGGAGAAAGGATGTAAATGGGCAAAATATGATGAAAAATGGCTAGCAGCCACAGGCAGGCAAGACATAGGGGCAAGCTTTTCTGCTTAAGGCGACAAGTTACTGGAACAATTCATCTCTTCCTTTCATGCATGCATAAGAATTAGAGCTGTTAAAATTTCAAGGAGTGAGAAATGGACATTTTTTCTAAACAAAGAGTATTTTGAAAAATGCTGCTTTGTTTCACATTATTACCATTTTCCCTCTCAACATTTTCCATCAGAAAACTGACTGAAAAAATGTAGAAAGAAAACCTGGAAGATAATTATTTTTCTCTAGCCAGCTGTACAGGTACCAGCAAAAGCAAATAAACAATCATTTCAAGAGGCAGTTCATAACGTAGTTTATAATCACATTTTCATCAATAATGCTCCTGGTTTATATTGAAAATCTTTTCAGTTGAAAATTTCCAGCAAACTCTAAATACAATGTAGAGTGCCCGATTCTCCCTGTAGGCTGGTGAAATTGTTCTGTGGAACTCAAGTTGCCTTGCATAAAACTAAGCTGGATGTCTGTTGTGCACTACTGCCTCAGCTTGAGGGTTAATATATGAAATTCCTCATTAGTGGCAGGCTTTTTAGAAATTCTTCTGATGTATAGCAACAAGACAAATAAGTGTTCAGGTATGAATATTAGCAAAAAAGGAAGCAAATGCATAGTAATCTTTCTTAATGGCAATTTTATAATTCCTCCTCCCCTCCAGGTAACAGCTGAAGAGGGAGACCAGTTTTCAGGAAAAAGCACACTCAGTCCCAAAGGCAGAAAAATTCCAAGAACTATAAATTAAGAAGATCAACAAATGGTTTACAGAAAGTCAAGCTGTGTGCAAACAAAATTTGTGTCCTTGCTTTCCATTCAGTCCATAGAGGGAACGGGCTGCCCCTTCTGACCCTTGCCTACCTAATGCCCACTTCCACAGCAGGGTTGGGAGGAATTAAGGAGGAAAGCCATAAGACCTCTCCCATCCACACCATAACATCCTCACCAAGACAAGACTGAGAGTAGCATGCTGGCAACAAATGTTGAGAGATCCCTTTCTCTCTCCCTCCTAACTTAACACACGGGCAGCTGATACTATCTGATATTAGCACCGATACAGAACTGTCTGGTGAAGCTCTGGATGGCATCCACAGGATAGCATTGATTGTTTCACTCAAGCAAGTCATGTCAGTGAGAGCATGAGTCAGGCACAATGTGGAGGGGCACATGCCAGCTTTCAGCTTCTTCCTGCTCCATGACAACAATTTGGTTATGGAGCAGTGTTTAGAATCCCTTTAGTCCTGGGTAACTCTTTTCTACAATGATTTTACTAAAGTGACTGAAATAAGCTGCTCTGGCTTCTTATTCCTGTTAGGCTGATTGTCACTAGTTGTGTGTGACCTTGCAGCATGCAATCCCTCCTTTGCTTGAAGATGCTGACTCAGTGCCAAGTACAGGATGAGTCAAATGCATTATTGCAGTTGCCTTAACTTCTGTAGCTTTGGAAAGCAGCTATTCCACAGTGCTTTCCACCCCCTCACAGCAGACATCTGCATTTCTTCTATATATAGACCAGAAAGAAAGCCTTTGAAGGAAGGAAGAGCACTGGCACAGTGAGCAGCTGCAGGAACTCCTGCTGGGAAGCTCCCCTTTACATCATTGGCTACTCCCTATCTCTGCAGGGAGTCCTTGGCTGCACTTCTCTGATGTCAGAGGGGATTGTAGCAGCGCTGGTTGCACCTCTGTTTTTCCAAGATGTTGACACTTGTGGCCAGCAGTGGCCTGAGGGGTACTGCCTTTCCCTTGTCTTCCATCAAGGTAAAGTTATTGTGCAATTTTATTTTTTTTAGTTTTTAAAATATTTTTAACCCTGAGGTTGAAGTTCATTAGGAAGCAACTCTTCTAGATTCCTTCCCTGATTCTGGTAACTCTGTAACTGTTACTTGGGGTATATGATGCCCTGTTTATAAAGGGAGAACATATTCTTTGCAGTCACACCAGGCAAGCCTAGCTCCTTATAAAAACTCTAGTACAGGACTTTCCATGAAACAAATTCCCTGTATACTGGACCAGAATCTCAGACAAAAACAACAGTGGGTAGAGCAACCTGTAGCTGTGGTTGTCTGCATCATTTCATGCAGTGTGCCACTCATCATGGTCAGGGACTGCCTTGGTGCAGCAGTGAAGTGTGGGAGTCCTCCCACAGAGTGCTGTGGTGCTGCAGGACCAAGGGGAATCTCCTCCACTTCCACAGCATTCTTCTGGGGGTCCAAGATTCTTTGTTAACAAAAAAGCAATTGCAGTCATGGAAATCGAGACTGTGATATTTCTTATTAGATTCCTTGCAAAAAGAGGTTGCATGGAGATTTAAAGGATTGTTTTACTGGTCTACCTAAGGAAGATTTAAAAAAACCCACTTGATAGACAAGGCACTCATTTAAGGATGTTACCAGTAACCCAAACCAGTGAAAACCACTTTTGGAGTCTCTGAGAATTAACACATCTCTGCTTTACTGCATTAGTCCTCCACATTGCTTTTAACATAAAAGAATTATCTGAATTTCCTTTACCAATTTGAGATATTTTTACTATTTTCATGATATATTTGTTATTTTTAACCTAAATCTTCAAGACAGCTTTGCTGAGACAATTCTAGCATACAGAACCACTTCATGAAATTAGAATGGCCATCAGGAAGTAACAAATCTACAAGGTTTTAAATAATATATGAAACTCTGTTTCAAACTGCCTTTTACAGTAGAGTGATAAGACAGATCATTTGGGGATTTAAGCCTCTAAATAATTTTCAAAATTTCAGCTTATGGAAAACAAAATATGCAAATCTAAAATATGTCATCAGAGCTGGTTTTTTATTCATCAAAAAAAGTAATTTAGTGTTTGCCAGAACAAAAATTACCTTAAGATAGTTACCAGGAAAAAAAAAAAAAGTCTGAATTAATCACAGAAATTAATCCAGCAAATTTTACTGGCACAAAGTGTCACACCTGTGAAACTTCTCTCTCTCATGACACCCAAGAATGAAACCTGGTGTCTCTGTCCCATGCTGTGTCACACAAACCTGCAGATGTCACCTAGGAGGTCTGTTGCAGGTGGCTCTGCTGTGTGCTGTGGAGGGGGATGAGGTGATGATGACAGACCAGGGATCTCTTTTGAGGAAACACACCTCTCAGCTCAGAACAAGGGCCCTGGTCCTCTATTCCCCACCTGCCTGCTGGTGTGGGTTTTCACAGTAAGTGGTCCAAAATGGTGTTGGAGATAAGAGGCTGGATTGGTTTTTTCCTTTCTTCTGTTTCAGGAACTGGAGCACTGTGCAGCAGGATGCAAAGGACATGAAGGCAGCCCGCAGCAGCTAGGACAGCTGCTGGTGAAGGTAAAGCTACCTCACTTTGCACAGCCAGCCTGTTGTCAAATGTGCTGACAAAGGAGTTTTCAGCTTTCCCTAGCAGCTGTTTTCCAGGGTGCCAACCCTGAGGCAAACCTTCTATCTCTGTGGAGCCAGACCTCTTGTCCATAGGGATTCCTCCCTTTGGTCCTGTCTCTGCCTGGCCATCTTGTTTGTTAATGTTCACTTGTAGAAGGGGTTGAGAGTCATTAGCTCCCTTTGAACTCGCTGTGAATAAAAATAATTTAGCATCACAAGCCTGAGATGATTTTGAGTGAAATCCTGGCATATTTCAGGCAATTAAATGAATGGGTTGTTATTGGGTCTTTTGTCCAATTGATGCATAATTTTACCACCTGAACAGGATCCTTCTTTGTTCTTGCCTCTTTAGGCACATCCCCTGTCCCACTAGAAAGGAAGGACTTAGAGGTGAGGTAGAAATTGCTGATCCAGCTAAAAATTTCCTAATGTTTCCTACAGCAGAGGATGATTTTTGTGGCTTCAAACTCTCCTAGACTTTGAAAAAAGCAGGCCTCAGTTTAGGGCACGGAATTTTCATGATCAAAATAATTCAGCTGTTTCAGAAAATGAGAACCAGCATTGAACTGAGCCTCAAAATAGAATACAATTGGAAAAGAAAAAAAAAAAAAAAAAAGAAAAAAAAAAAAAAAAA
>VXBB01009104.1:878767-919117 GCA_013399915.1 Illadopsis cleaveri | reverse complement strand
AAAAAAAAAAAAAAAAAAGAGAAGTTATGATACAAAGAAATGGGCTGAAGTATAGGAGCCAGCAAAGAGAGTGGCTATAAAAGTGAATATGAAAGAAATATGTATGCCCAGATACAGAGCAGAGGGTCTGAATTGAGTGCTAGCATGCTCATAAAGTGAAAACAAATTGTGTTGCCAGTTTTGTAGTATATGTCTAGGAGTTATTTCATGCAGTCTTTTATCAAACTCATGCAAGGTGACTTGCAGACACAAAGGGGTAGGCAATAAAGGAGCATTGTCTCATGATCATCTCTTCCGGGTTGCATTTGGGGGAATATTAAATAATTGTTTCTTTTGCTAGCAAAACACATCTCTGCTCTGAATATATTTATTTTTTTAAGTCGAAGTGACAATGGCTACGTGCTTTTTGAAAGTAAAAATCATTTTAGGTGTGCAAGCTATTAATTTGGTTTTAACATGACTTCAGATATCTTGGGGACAACTCTAATATACAGACTGCCTATAAGATTTGAAAAAGAGGGAACAATCACATAGAAGATTGAAAAATTCTGTTGAAAAAGCACTGAAGAGAGATTGATTTCTTTTTTCTGACTGAAAAAACTTATGTTAGTTTTTTTGTTGTTTGCCATTTTCTCAAATATTAAGCTCAGAATTTTAATCTGAAAGCTCTTACCAAATTTTACTCCACAATATAATCTTGGCAACTGTCAATAGCTGTTTTTAGATTAGTGTTTTTTCTTAAAATCTCTTTCCTCCTCTTTACTACTATATTTTTTGTGTCCTCTACATATTAATAGATCTTTGTCCTTGTATGGGTAGAGAAAGCTGAGTCTCTTCCCTCACTACAGAGGAAATTCTTCTTATGTTCATCATTTTTTACTTACATTGGAATATTTTCATGACTTCACCCCTTCGCACAAAGTCCTTTCTCTTAGCATGAATCAGAATCTTTTTTTTTCTTTTAATCCCTCATGGCATTGAGCAAAGTCATTTCACTCAATGTAGGATTTCTGAGAAAGAACATTATCCAAATATTTGCTTTCAAGAAAAAGCTTTTTATAAGAAGGAAGGTTATCTGAAAGGATATCTGGAAGGATTGCTGTGAAAGCACCTGTAAAAGCACCTGTGAAAGCAGAGTAATTAAATGATGATTGTTAACTATGCTGTTAACCTGTTCTCGTTGTGGGCAGCACATTGACGCTTCTAAAATAAGAAACTCTTTTACCCTACTTCTCATTTTTTCTGTGGTAGCTAGACATCCTACAAATATAAATTTGCCTTTCTTGACACCACTCTCAGGATTTCTACTGATGTGAAGGTACATTGAAGAGATCAGAAGAAACACAGGGTCATAGAAATTGCCAAGGTAGATTAAATCAGAGATCTATGTAATTCATTTCCAGCAAAAGGTATTACATAATCTACAATCTTTAGGTAACTTTTCGTCCATGGAAAGTTGATGTCTGAGATCTAGACTGTAAAACAAACTGGATGAGAACTGTGACCTCTTTTTTTGAAATGCCAGTCAACATGTGAACAACCAATATTTTTGGGAAGATATCTTAATGTACACATTTTTAAATATGAAAGCCTCTCGAAAGAAAGTATTGCTTTTTAAAACTCAAACTCACACATATAGTGGTTCATACTATCAAGAAAATGGCAGGTCTTTTCATTGGTGTCTAGTGCTAGTTGTGTTTCATATTTTACATGAAAAATTACATGAAAAAATACCGTTTTCAGTTCTTAACAATTCAGTATTTCTAACAGGAAAAAAAATGTGAAAGACTTTAATAAAGCCTGTTCCTAAATGTGAGGTCCATTACAGTTTTAACAGCTTGAAACATTTTTCCTTTCATTACTTTTGCAGATATTGCCTCTTGCACCTACAAGGTGAAGTACACAGTGCAATCTTGTAATTTGTTGGAGAGAAGGATAAACTGACCCAGAGGATACAATACAACACACCTGGGACAAAAAACTCTTCTTTAGATGTAAAAATTTTGCAGAAACTGAATCAGTGCACTCTGCACCATGCTTTTCCATGTTCACCTCCAGATACAGAGAGATTTGATTGAAAAAAAGTTTAAACATTTCATTTTGTTCGTTCATAGCTGTTTTGGGGTTGTTTTTTGGTTTTTTTAAATACATTACTCCAAGTATCTTCGTAAAGAAGGTAAAAAAATTCAATAAAGCTTTTATATTTAAGCCTAAATATGACTGCTACTACATCATTTTGATTCAGGCACACAGCTTTTCCTCATACTAGAAGCAAATATTCTAATAACAAAAATTGCCATTTTCTATACCCAAATTATTTTCTCTTTGTAGCTGTCACTAACTCCTCTACCTTCTGTCAAGTTTGGTTAAGGGTTTCAAAAATTAAGGCATAAGAGCCTGACAGACAAATATGGACAGCATATTTAAGTAAACCACCTTGTCTTCAGAAAGGAAAGGATTGAAAAAGCAGATTTCATCTATCTTAAGAAGCGACTCACATAGCCTGTTGTGTTTGGTATCAATTCTTATTCAGGGTACATACATATAGGACATCATTTTACTGAAGTGTACCTCCCAATCTTTGCATGCCAAAAAAACTAAAAAATGCCTCAAGTTTTTGAGTTTGGTGGATCCCTGAGAAAGAGGTGATTCTCATCTGCTGGCAAGGCATATTTATCATATTTCAGGCAAGAGTATCTGACCATGTTTTAGTTGTCTATTTATTTGCTTGCCAGAAAGGACAGATGATGTTAATCACAGCAATGATGGAAGAGAGCATCCAAAAAGTCCACATGGCTTTTGATAAAAGTGTGTTGGATAGTGTTTTAACTTCAAGGGTTTTGTTGTTGTCACAGATCCCCACAGGGATGCCTCTAATACAGCTGTGCTTTTTCACCAAGCATTGTATACAGTACACCAGCACTCCTGCTGTTGTTTTGTCATATATCTTTTTCTGGTTTTGATCAAATGGGTTACTAGAAACAGTTTTGCACCAAAATGTGCCACCCCATCCAGAATGTGTCATATGCCTTGTTCAGACAAGCTTTGCTGGCAGTACTGATAGGGCTCTCAGAGGCACTAACATTTTCATGTTGACGGCAGTGAGCAGAGTCCAGCTTCACTGGAGACTGAGGGACTTCAGTGGAGAGTGGGACAGTGGGCACTTGGGAGGATTGGCATAAGGCTGGCTGGGGTGACTGAAGGGAGTCACCCCAGAATGTCCACAATTACCACTGAAAGAAATTAGCACTGGTTTAATCCCAAATTAACAATGTGAAGGATTTCACCTGCCTAGGGTGAGGGAACAGGTGAGGATGTGTCAGACAAAGGAAACTTTGAGGATTTGGAATTCACACAGAAACCCATCACAGACAGGTGGGAAGATAGAACACTGTAGAACTGCAGCTCAATTACTACATCAAAATCCCATCTCTTTCTAAAAAGGAGGTTTAATAAATAAGCAATCTCTCTGAGGAATCTTTATTCTGATTTGTCATTACACACAGACAAAACTGAATTAGAAGCTGTGTTGAATTGTGAGGTTGATGAGTGAAACTGTTGGTATCACAAAAGTTTCACATTAGTCCAAAAAATGAGAAAATGAGATGGCAGACAAAATTCAGTGGTTAAAAAGGCAAACTAATATGTTTGTATTATGTGTGTAGTTTACACAAAAGCATAGTCATGAAAATCAGCTCTTGCTCAACAAGAGAAATGGATGCAAATATCTGTGTGCCAAATGTTGGCATTATCTTAGTGCTCAGGGCAGTTGAAATAGCAAAGAAATGGCAGGAAAAAAGGGATAATAACAGGGGAAACTGTGTGCCACGGTGTGTGTTCCTGGTATATCTACATCTCAAATTCTGCAAATAGTTCTTGCTGTGTCACTTCAAATGAGACCAACTAGAGTTACAAGTTTTTCAGAGAAGCTTGAGCAATGCCCTTCCTGTGAGAGGTAATTACATAAACTGGAACTCTTCAGGTTGAAAAAGTAATATTGTAGAAGAAAAATATGATTTAAGTCTATAAAATTGTGAATTGCATGTTGATGCTGAACATGAGACTGATTATTCATTATTTTTCAGGATGTAAGAACTAGGAAGAACCAAATGAGATTATTATTACATGGTTTAAAATAAACAAAAGGAAGTACTATTTCAAATAAGGCATAATTTCAGTTTCATAATTCAGTGGAACTCTTTGTGAATGTCAAAAGTATAAGTGGATTCAAAGGCAGATTGAAGGCTTTCAATGAAAAATCCATCAAAAGCTATTAAACAGAGTGAAGTGATTACAACATACAGCTCACAAAATCTCTGAAAGGCAACTTCTTGAGAGTAGCAAAGGGTACAAGTTAAAGTATCATTCTGTATTTGCCCTGTTTCCATGATTTCTTCCATAAGCACACTTTATATATTCTTGTCAGAAATGGGATGCTGGAGTAAATGCACTTTTGAGCTGATCCTGCACAGCTGTTCTGCATGTAGGATATAACTCAGATTTCACTTTAGCCAACAGGGTAAGTTCATTGATTTAAATGAGGCCATCAGAGAGAATGAGCCTCCCAATCCCATATTTTGCTAAGGATGTGAAAACTAAACTTGTTAGATTGGTAAATGCAAATTCAAAGGAAACTACAGTTGCCCAAACCATGGAGCGCATGGAATTCAGCTGCCAAGAGAGACCACTGTAGGGATTTATTTTAAAACTGTATGCAAAATCTCCAAGTTTCTGATTGATCTATTCTTGAATTTAAGTGACTGGTCAGCTGACTGCTTTTGCTCTCTTGAGTGGTAGCTGGTCATCTGAGCTTGTAAAATGCATGGACAATTCAAGGTCAGCTCACAGTTTTATGAAATTAGGATGATAATAGATATGGCCAAACTACAAACATGTCACCTCCTTTTTCCCAAATTATTTGCTTTCCTGAGACACTCATTAGTAAGTGCACAATTAGATCAATATTATTTGATTTTCTTCACTTTTAGAGAAAGGACTCTTTTAGAAAACAAGTCATGTATTTGCAGACAGAGTATGTCCTTAAAAAAGAAAGGAAATAAAATCAGACCAGAATAATTATTTTAAGAGTGCAACCCACAAAGTTATTGCTTCAGTCATACTACCATGAATAAGTTTGTTGCTTAAGACAAATGAAATACCAGTGATATACTAGCATGGATAAACATATAATTGTCTGGTAAAAATATTTCTTATTTGAAAGAGCAATATTTCCAATTTCCAGGAAATGTTGCTTTGCATATGTAAGCATGTTCTCAAGACATCTCTCATCCAAGGGTTGTAACATTGCACTTCTGCATGAGATTCACTGTAAGCTACAAGGGGAGCAGGAAAAAATTCCTTCCAATGCAGTGCCCTAAAATGTGAAGAGCAATGCAGGTACCTAGCATAGGCATTTAGTACCAATTTAGATGCTCTGTGGTAATTCAAGATACATGCATGATGCCAACAGCTTTGACACAGGAATGATGGAGGGCTCTGACCTTACAGAGCTGCAATACTGTGGGGCACCACAAAATGCACTAAGGACATATATTTAAGTATTTGATTACTTCCCTAGGTTTCAAGTGTAAGTAAGCTGTAAGGGCTCTCTCAATGGAGAGTAACAGGTATGTTCCAAAGGTAGTTCATCTCAGCCTGTGGCACCATTTTCACATAGGTCACACTGCCACTTGTGGAAGGTTGCCCTTCTCTGTAGAGAGAAGATTTTAATGGGTAACTGACTAACTCAGGCTTGACTCCCAGTTCTTCTTCAGCCAGTTCCAAGTGAGGCCAGCCCTGCAGGGGGACCATTACACAAGTACAAAGCAAATACTAGTGATGTAACGGGGTTTTGTTCTCTGAGCTCACAACAAGGTCTAAGGACTTCATGTGAAATGCTTCTCTTTTTTGATGTGGGAATGTGAAGTAACCTCATATCGACTCTCTGGGGTAGATAAGATTGGCTCTCTGCCAATCCAGGTTTAGGGGGAAGGTCTTTGGGGTAGAAGGACCAAACCATGTGGCTATCTCTTACAGGGGTTCTAGGGGGAAAACCTTTTCCCCCTTAGAGGAATACAACAGGAATGGAGTAAGGGGACTGAAGTGCCTTAACCCAGCCCACTAGATAGGCTATCAGCAGAACTAGCAATGCAGTCTGCTTGAGAACAGCTAAATAGCATATCTAAAAGCTACTTTATCCTAATAGTGAATGGTTAGTAACCTGGCTCAAAGCAGAGATGAAGCTAATTAGATTTGTTTCATGTTTCATGGTTAGTCAAATGTTAACTATAACAGATATAGGTGAATTAATTAACATTAAGATTCACAAAGATGTTTATTACAGACAAATTGGATAGGAAATTGAATGGGAAATAAGAGCAGTGGGTTTTACCTTTGTTGTCTGGACTTACTGGGGAGGTGTCAATATAAGTCACCTACACCACATATCGTAATGAAAAGAGAAAATTCATTACTGTCAGAAGGGATTTTATTAACTTTAGTTCGGTCTTCCAACACTCAGTAGAATATCTTTATAAGGAGGTATGGCAGGATTTCTGCACTCTGGGAACACCTTGTTGGCCCAAGTACAAAGAAAACTATTTTTTCAAAATTACATCCTATTAAAATAAGTGGGATAAATATAAATGAGAAGAGTATTACTACATTTTTCTGAGGAAGAAAAATGTATTCTTCAGTTTTACATTGATTAATGGTCTTTGTTTTGAACTTTTGTATTTTACTACTTAGTAAGAAAGATATTTTAAAAAAATCTCTTTATTTCTTAGAAGAAAAGAAAGGGAAGGATATGTTGGAAAATGTAATTTTTTAAGCAGTGGGTGTACATACAAACCCATACTGTGTCTGTAACAGAAAAAATTATTTACTATGCATAGAAGTTTCAATATGAATATGCATGGCAGTGATACATACAAGAGGAGTGTTAATACTTCCATCTGAAGTTCCAGGAGGTGTCAATATGATATCTAAATGCAGTATGTGCCATATTTTTACCAATTTGGGGTTCACTAAATGTATTCTTTGAATGGATTAATACGTTGCTCAAAAAAGGACAGTATAATCTCATTTCTCATATGTCTATGTATGTTTTTATTTACCTGTACTCAGATGTCCAAATTTGTATCTTGTGTATCATCAAAGAAAATTATGTAGCAAAATTAAAACTCATGAAAAGGAAAACATGTGCCTTTTATTTTCCTATTCCCTTTTCTTAAAAAAAAGAAAAAAGAAATCCTATCTACAAACGTAATAATTTTGAATAAAATAATCAGTCAATAAAAAATTTTGAAAAACTTCTGTAAAACCCCAGCTATGTCCTATATTCTGTAAACTTAATTAAAACTAAAAACAACAACAATTTCACCAGTTCTAAAAGCTGAGTTGAAATATGACCTGACACATTCCTTTCAAACTTAAAACCTGAAGGCTAGAATCACTTCAGAGTTCCCAATGGGCTGGGAAAATCTGAACAGCAAAAGTGTTGGCTGTCCTTTACTTCTTGAGTTTTCCAGCTGTTGAGCTCTTCTGGATCCATCTGTCCTTCTTGGCAAATGTTTGGCATTTAGATGCCTCCCTGAGTGATAGATCACATATGGTTTCTTATGCATCTGGAATCTCCCTGAGATGGTGATGCAGTATCCCTATATTTTAAAAATAATTTTATGTTTATACATTCATATTTGTACAAACACACAGTTCTTAAACTCAGTTTCTCTGCAAGCCCAGAAGCCCATATGACTGCACACCAATAATGGGCTTTGCCAGCTCTGAAGACAGAGTGGTGCTCCTGTGCTGTTCTGATGCATCAATATGCAAGAACTCAATTGACAGCTGGATTAGTGCACAGCATGCATTTTCTTCTTTCTGAGTATTTTTTTTTTTTAATTCAAGGGTAAATGTCAAAACAATGCTGTAAAACCAATTAAGGAGAAAGAAAACAAGATTAGAGGTGCTACTTGAATTATTTATTGTTGTTCACTGTTGCCAAGTCTTTAAATAAGTACTTAATAGACCTCACTGTAACTCTCTGAGCAATACAGTAATTTATTTAATGCACAATTCAGCAGTTTCTTAGCATTCAACTGAAATAGTCCATATAGCATGTTGTGAGCCTTTGTGAAGCCTCCTAAACTTGGACTGTTCACCATTTATGAGAATGTTCATGCAGAGCTACATTTATTAATCTCATTCAATAATCTGATATATTAAACAGGTATTGATCTCTGTGGAGGGAAATATCAAGATTTATTGACCAGAAAGATTAATTCTGACCAATTTAAAGCAAACTTCAATATTTATTGTGACGGGAGATAAATCTTATTATTCAGTAAAATAAGAAGCTGCTATGTGTATAAGGTTATTTATTATTGGTGTTTTAACCAGAAATATCTGGAAATTACTCCTCCATGGATATGAATTTCAGTACATGACCTTTTCATTGATATTAATAGGATAAAGTGGGAAAAAATATTGATAGGACTGGGGAAAAACATCTTTCCTAACCCTTGCCCACCTGCATTTCTAGGGAATAGAGTCAGAAGGTATTTACTTTTAAGAATGAGCACACTAGTCAACATAGCTACAGATTTACTGATTTGTAGTCTGCTAAAACCCTCAGCACTGTTCAGCACCCTCCTGAGAGTCTTCACAAAGGCTGCATGTGAATCTTGTGGGTGTGAATAGGGCAGCACACCTGTGAGTTCCTGGATGAAGCTGGGGCACGCACCTCCTTACGGGACACATGGGATCCACAATTTCCCACAAACAGTGCCACCAACTTGTCCCAGCTACAACAGGAGCCATGCCTGTTCTGCAACAGAACCGGTTTCTTATGCATGAAACCATTCCATTTGTAAATATTGCATCACACAGAGGATAAATTCATCAGGGCTTTACCCTCCACACTGCCATGGAGATCAGCCTGTGGAAACAGAGAATGCAATATCTGTGAGGACCCCAGGTTGTATGGTAGATTTCCCTGCTCACAGCCAACAGAAGGCCATGAAGGGAAAGAAGTTCTGGGTTTGAGAGAAGATTATTTCTGATGCCATTATCTGACTATTTGAGCTGTAGGTGTCTTACTCTCTAAACACTTGGGCTGAGACCCAAATCTTTATCTGTACATGTGCCTGCTTGAAAAATAGTGTCAGACACTCATTAGCAGTAACCTACTACTTTTGAAATTGACACCATTTACCTACAGGAAATTGTCTTTTTGAAATAGTACTTGGAACTGAACCATTCTGAGATAATTGTTCCAATTAAAAAATACATGGGGCATTGCTGTGCACCTCAGGATGGAAACTTTATTGTGCTGTGAAAGAAGTCAATAGGAGTTCAAAGTATTCAGCCACCTGCAGAACTGATGATAAAGAGCCAAAAAATTTGTTATTCATGCTGGAAAAAGAAACTGTTCTACAAGCAGATACAGTGTTGAAAAGGATGAGGGTTTTAGCTTTGTTTCTTCTCTTCCCCACCCCATCTCCTCCTCTCCCAGCTTCCAAAGCAAAATAAAAATTAAAAAAAAGAAAAAAAAAAGAAAAAAAAGAAAAAAGAGAAAAAATAAATAAAGTGAGGAGAAACTATGAATTTCTTGTATCTTTGAGTATTGCTGAGTTCTCCATAAATAGGAATATGCTCGCTGTAGGGAAACAGTGAGATTCAACTATTCCCATTAAAATGCTAATTACAGTCCTTTTATAGATCTGTTGGAGAGGATTTGGGGAACAAAAATAGCACCCAGAGATTATCACTGAAAGAAAAAAAAATCAAAGAAGAAAACATGACATTAAAAAAAAACTTGCTTCTAAATTTAGAAGCCCACTAAAGTGAGCCTAACCATTTATTCTCCCTGGAGCTGCTCCATATATTAAACTGATACTGAGAAATCATGAATTCTTATACTTAAAAGCACAGCTCACAATTTGGATTATTGTAGTTCCATAGATTTTGTGTCCTGTCCAAGCTATCACTGACAACTGGAAAGTCCTCCAGTGCTTACTACATGGAAATAAATATTGTGGGGAAACAGCATTCAGCAATACAATCATAAAATTATCTGTTATTAAAAACAGAGCAGAATTTTTTTAGAGGGAATATATTACTCAGCTGTAAAATAATATGTTTTCCATTCACTCTAATGTTTCAACATTATGATTCAATCTTCTAAAAAGCTGACATTGAAAATAACGGTGTAATAAACCAATTTATCATAATGTTTAAAAGAAACTACTGGAATAAATTGGAATAACCTTTCAAAAACTAGCAGCTTTTAAAAGTATTAATTTCTACTCCAGATAATTGGAAAAGACACCTGGGTGGCCAAGCAATATTTTTTATGGGATTGCCCTGTCAGGGACTCAGATTGTCTTCAGAGTCAGGAGCGATCGTTTAGCACTAAGTGACAGTGAATCTTGCAAATGGGTCTTCCTGGATGCTGTTTGCCATAAATTACCAAACTGAACTCCCCTTCAAGGTCAACCATAAAAGAAGGCAGATATCAAATGGCCTTCACAGAAACCCAAAGTAGTCTTCAGGCTTCATGTAAGCAGGTGCTGGTTATGTTGGATCCTATAAAAGTGACTTAATAGACACACAACGTAAATTATTATCAAACTTTGAAGATATTCTTGGGAACTAAATAGCAAAAGAACATAATTGGAAGTTGTAGTTCATAGGAGTAAGGGGTAGCACAAGTTTCTTCCCATTACAGAGCAGTATGTGCAAAGAAACTAAATTAATAACATGAGAATTGAAGATATCAATATGTTTCAAAGGACACATGCAAACCACCTTTTTAAAGGAAAGTAAGGCATCCTAAGTCTATCAACTTTTTTTATCTTTTGCCTTTCACAAAATCTCTTGTCATTTTTTTCTCAAGACCATCTGTGTTTACATAAGCATTGTTAGTTTCAGTGTTTTTGCTTTGAAGTCATAGTTCTGGATTAATTAAAGTTTAGTCAGTAAGGCTTATTAAAGCAGCCGCTAGTGGCATAAAAGTGTGCTACCAAAATGATTTTAGTGCTTTTTTCCTCAGAGAGAGAAGGAATGGTTATAAACAATCTGATGTCTTGAAATGACAGGAAGTTCTTTATTGTCTTTACTGTTGCCCCTTTGGATGACAATATGGAAGCTGTGCTCCAACAGTAGCAAACATTAATTCACATTAAAAAAAAATGCAGGCAAGATTTATGACCAGGCCTCTTTTGCAGTATCTGCATTTAAGCAGAGCTCCCTATCACTTCTCACTGGAAAGTCTGGACTGGTGGTGTGTTACGGAGCATTGTCTTCAATGCTGCCTACTTGAACTTCTATTGCCATAAAGACAGAGAAATCAAGCTCAATACCCTGTGCTTTTGGAAAGGCAGGGAAAGCAGGAGGGTGTGAGGAGGCTCAATGAGTGGCACAGTGCAGACAGCACCTGCTGCAGGAACACCAGCAAGCCCATGGATGCCACGGTGCCAGAGGGAGCACCAAAGGTCATAGAATTGTAAAATTGTTTAAGTAGGAAAACATCTCTAGGATTGCTGAGTACAACCATTAACCCAGCACTGACACGTTTACCACTAAACTTTTGAACATTTCCAGGGATGATTATTCCACCACTTCCCTAGAAACCATGTTCCAATGACTGACTACCCTTTTGGTGAAGCAATGATTCCAAATATCCAACCTAAACCTTCCCTGGTGCAACTTAAGGTCATTTCCTCTGTCCTGTTCCGGGTTACCTGGGAGAAGAGGCTGACCCCAGCTCTCTACAACTTCTTTTCAGGAAGGTAGGTCTCCCCTGACCCTCCTTTTTTCCAGGCTGAACAACCCTTGTTCCCTCAGCTGCTCCTCATAAGACTTGTGCTCCCGACCCTTCACCAGCTTCATTGCCCTTCTCCAGACATGCTCCAGCACACGAAGGATGCTTCAACCCTTGATGTGTTTTGGTTCATGTCATGCACAGGGATGTCACAATCTCATTTTACCCTTTACACTGCCCCCATTCTACTTCACTGAAATGTATCCTCATGCTAATATGCTTTTAAACAATTCTGTATTGGTGTGCCACAGCCCATTGGAAATCTTTCAGGAGCTGCTGCAGTGCACAGAGCAAAGCTTCAGCTCATGAAAACTGCTGACATGTTTTTCAGAAGCCTCTCAAAATGAGAAATTTCTCTTTGCATACGTTATACTCTTTAACCTTTAAGCAGCAACAGACCTTATGTTAAAAATAATTAGAAATAAGGGTTTGAGGATTTGTGGAGTGAACTCCAGCTTAACTATGCTACCTCAGCCAAATATTCCCAACAGCATTCCTGTCATAACTGTGTCATATTGTGTAGTATGAACACAGCGCTTCTTTAAATTAAACTTTTGACAGTTTTACAATAGTTCTGTAAGAGCCCATGAAAGGATAGAAACTTTACTGGACAAAGCAAAGTCTTTTGAACTCCTGTGGTTACCCATATGAATTAGATGACTTAGAAAGTTTCATACTGTGTACATACCTTTCTTTGCTCTGCAGTGCTGCTTTCCTCCTTCCCTCCCTGTACAGTGAGCCAGTCCTCCTTGTGCTATGATAATACTTTTGTGTCTGCTATGACCTCTGGAACTGAATAGCTGTTTCATATAATTGCAAAGCTACCCACTCTTTCCCACTAGCTTCACCTCAATCCTGAGAAATGAAACAAAGAGAGATTCTCCTCACAGCCGCTCTTCAGTGAGCTCGGATGTCTGAGCCACAGCCAAAACTAGGTCAAACAGCCCGTTTCCACATCACATACTGACCTCTTAACAATTTTGCTCTGTGATATTCCTAGTGGGTCTTAGCACAGACATTTACAAGAAATGATGGGAATAAAATCCTCTCCAACACTTCCTCTGATTTTAAAATAAATTGGTGACATAGTTTGAAGTTCAGTCTAAAGATGTGCTAATTATACAGGGAAAAATCTAATTAACCGAGTCAGGAAACCCATAGCAACTATTGTCACATTCTTGTATGACAGAAGCATCAATCTGGCAGTCACCGACTGGAGCTTATGCTCAATAACTGCCTGAACTCAGATCCTTTTTCATCAAGACCTGCAAAGTTAAAATGAGATACCAGCTATGACAACAGTTCAGCTTCACAGGCGATATTGCATGAAGCAGCATTTCCTTCTCTCCTCTTTTTTTTCCTAATCTAAAAAAATAAATATATAAGAAACCTCACAAACAACATACACTTAGCATACTTGTAGGTTAAAAATGTTGAAATGTTATGAAAATTCATATTTCCTGAGAGTGAAAGGGGATGAATTTGCAATATAATTGAATATTTTTTTTTTCTTTCTGCAGTGTTTAATATATTATACTGAAAAAACATGGAATTCCTGGTACAATATAATGGGACATTAAAAGACAGAGTGAGAAAATGCCAGGAAAACAAAATCCAATGTATGTAGGAGAGATGAAATTGCACCACTGATAAAAATGATCACTTCTGCTGTAATTTATCTCTCTCAGCAGTCATTACTCTGACTACAGGAAAAAGTTAAAATATTATGGACATTTTGAAGGCTCTTCCTTCTCCAAAAGTATCACTAAAAATAGGAGGAAAAATGCTAGTCTCAGAGGGAGGGAAAGACACGCAACTTGTAAACTGTAATAATTTACATAAGTTTGGTACGTATGTCTTCCCAAATTTAAAATTTTCAAATTTAAAAGTTCTTCCAAACAATCCCTGGCATAGTTAGCATTGCTGATTAAAGACTAGAGGAGTCTCTTAGGGAGTGGGAGATTTTTTTCAACCAGTTGATATACCTAGAAGGAGTTTTCAGGCTTAAAAGAAATTCAATACCCTTAATGGTGTGAGAAGAATGATACAGGGCAATACAGTGTTTGGGGGAACCCAAACTTCCTGCAAGGTGTGTATGTATGCATATCTGACATCCATAAATTATTGAGCTAATGTGCAAGATACACATAAAGAAGAGACTATCAATGAAGCAGTAAATTCTCAGCATTGTTTGACACAAGAACTAACAAAAATATTAGTCTGGAACACTGTAGAATCCCCAGTGGAAAGGCAAGATGTGAAATAAAGGCCAGTCTGTGGCTAGGAGCCCACAAGATGTTAGGTAGGATGTGGCATGCAAAGGAAGATTGGGCAAGATTTTGAAATAAAATCAATGAAAATTAGACTGGCTAGACAAGATTTTTTGGGTCTGATACAAAGGTAAGGGGAAAAGCTTGTTGCAAAAGGAAGTGAACTGTGTTAAGCTTTGACTGAGCAGCCACATCCTTCCACAGAAAATGACATGTAAAACATACATTTGATCAGCAACATTGCACTTGGTATTACTCTTCAAAAGACTCACCCACGCTTTCTATGAAGCTGAAGTGATATACCCTGGTTACTCATCTATGAGGTTTCACTTAAGGAAAATAAGAATTATAAATCCATTTCTGAGTGTGTCTAGATCATAAACTCACTAAACAGGTAATGTCAGGGATGAATTTATGTGTGCTATTTCTATTAAGACATAGTAAGCAAAACAGCACTATAAAAGAACACAAGTATACATTCCATAGATCAGGACAGTTTTTTTGATAATGTATTATAGAAGACACTATCACAGACTTGGTAGAAGACACTATCACTGCCACAGACTATGACTACAGATTCAGTAGCACTTGCTGCACTTTAAAAACCTCATATATTACTCACTCAGCTAAAAATTTTTTAACTGAGGAAATACCAACTTACATGCGCTAGCAGAAAGTAAGGTTGCTGGTCTGCCATGAAAAATACTTTGTCTGCCACAGCAATGGGGCCTGAATTATTTGTAAGGAGCAAATAAATATGATTTAATTTTATAGGTGAATGATATGGTACCATGATCACTAGAATTATAAATCATTATTGCCATCCTTTTCTTCACTATTTTGGCTTGGTCTTTATGAAAAAAAAATCAAAATGAGTATGTAGGTTGTCTTTATTGATCACAGCATCCTCTTTTTTGTCCTTTTGTCAAGCCTACACTATTATGTAACAAAAGACATTGTTTCTTTGGGTTTTATATTATAGATGAACAACCCCCGTTGGATTGTATTGGATTATCAGCAATTCTCTAGAACCCGGGTGCTGAGAAGCATGAAACCCTCTTACAGAAATTTTTAAGACAAATGATGACTTTGCGGCCAAAGCTTTGGTGCACAGAGTAGGTACCACTCAGTACCCGAGACATTGCTTCAGGAGGCACTTCTCACTATGAACTCCAGGACAACAGTTCCTCTTATTTACAACCCAATGAGTAAATAAATAGATATTAATGAAATGTTTGCTTTAAAACAGTGACTTGTAGCAATGTAGAAGGGAAAGAAATCCACTAGATCCTTCCTTAATTAGATAAAAGAAACCTGATCCTTCCTGCATGGGCTTGTGCCCAACATACCAATGGAGGACATGATCAAATAATTTATTAATTGTAATCTACTCCCTGATTTCAGGGCAGGTTCTTGCCAGTCACCAGCAAACCTAGAAGCTATCATCTGAGTCATCAGCTAAAGAAAAGCCTATGTCCAAGGAAGTCCTTTCCCCCACCTGCAGTGATTACAATGATATTATTTTCAAGGTAACAAGGACATTATGCAATATAGGCAGGATTCCTCAGTCCTTAATGAAGCCTTAAGTCTTAATCCCTTGTATAAGAGCTGTTAAGTTTCTCCAGTATTGCTTACTGTTGTATCACATCTCTCAGGATCTTTTTTTTTCACATGGGAATCTCCCAGGAGATCATTTTTGTAGTGCTTTATGCTACACATTAAATTCATTCAGCATTTACCATATTTACTTGTGATTTTTTTTTTCCAATAGGAAAACATAATTATGAATCTCAACATAATATTGAAATATATGCAGCAGGTGTCTTTCAAAGTTCATTAAAAGACTGGAAGCAAAGACCAGCTGCAGTAATGCTGGTTTTCTTCTAATCCGTACAACGGGAGAGGGGGGAAGGTGAGAGAACTTGTCTGGTTGACTAGCAAGTGGCAGTAGAAGGTATTGCTTTGAGTCTTAGTAGGAATACACAGAGTTATATTCTTGCAGCAATACCTATTATCTGAGATTTTAAGGACTTCAGTATTTAAGTAGCTAAGTTGTCCTTTTAAAGGTGTCATCACAGGTATGTTCTGCTTTACTGTATTTTGTGAGGCATCTTCTCTTCTTGTTGCCCTGGTATGTTTTGGGAACAAATTTTAGAATGTGTCCTGTAGAGAAAGGTCTCCTGTTTGTGACATTTCTCAGCGCCTTGGCATTTTCATTTCGGTTAGAACTGTTCTTCCCTGTACTGATGAAACAGAGGGTAATGCATCACAGGAAGAAAGAGCTCTGGGGTTTTAAAAGAAATATGTGTGTTTGCATACAGGAAAGTCAGTGACAGCAGAAATACAAAGCCAGTTCCATATCTTCCCAATATTGCCAGTGAACAGGCAAGAAAGACCAGCCACCTTCTTTCATACTGTTGTCAGACAGCTCCAGCATGTCCCCACACATGTGGTGAAAGTGACAGCACAGCCCCTTATCTCAAGAGGGGTCCGCATTTCTGTGCATAACATCTTAAATGTCCATAAGTATCTCAGAGACTGTGATGTGTGGCTTCTCTTCAATCATCATTTTCCAGGATGTGAAGACAAGCTGGGTGTTGTCCTTCAGTGTTTCTCATAAAAAAATGTAATATTTGAAACCTGAAGGAGCCAAATGACAGGCATGAAGGAAGAAGTTTTAGCCAAGGTGGGGACACATCAGCTCTGGAGTCACTCCCAGGGCACACTGAAACTCAAGAGAAGAAGTCAGAAATTGACATAAAGGGTCACTGAGAGTAATAGTTAGAGTATTCTGTGAACCACTATGAGAAATCCCCACAGATCTTCCAGAGCATCACAGTTATGCAGGTGCATCTCCACAGCACCAACCACTCCCACAATGGAAAAATCTTCAGACCTTCACAGTGAAAAATTTGTCACATGCCAATATGGCAATATTTTTGTTTCTGTTCTGATTTTTGTCGAGAAAGATTGAGATTCAATTTTACTAATAAACGCGTAATCAATTTAAAGCAGCTGCAGCCCAGAGAACTTGTTTTAGACACTACCCTCAGTGTTGACAAGAAAATGTTCAGAACTTTCTTGGCCCCAAGGGAACAGCCTGGGGTCAATCAACATGTTTTTGCTTTGTTGTAATGAACATCTGGAAATCAAATCCCTGTTTTCTGTGGCTGGTGTGTTACAGATTTTTCTCTGGTACCTGTCCTAGGCTGGGCACTATCTGAGCAATACCTGAGCTGCCTTGTGGAGTATTCAGGAAGGTGCTGAGAAAGCAGGACACAAGTGTCTCTGAGCAGTAGTGGGATCCTCGGGCAGACATTTGGTGCACCTTTTGCCTGTCCTTCATTGACCCAGGTCTCATCAAGAGTCTGCATAGTGTAGTTTTATATGTAGACAGCTGAAGTGCTCTGTGTGAGTTTATTGGATCACTGCCTGCCTATTCCCCAATACCACCCTGTGATAAACTGGGATGTGATCGACACCCAAAGGTAATTTTGTTTGGCAAAGACCTGACATAAAATAGCAAGGACATATTTAATGAAGAGATAAAATTACACAGTGCAAGCAATGAGCAGAACACCAGGTTTCTTTCACTTTTCTGCAAGGATTGAGGGAAGGAATAACAAGCATAAGCGTTTTCAGGGGGTGGATTTGAATGGAATGGTGCAAATATTGGACTGCTGGTGATAGGTAAGTTACAGGATCCTAAAAAAGAAAACAACTAGGAAGGCAACAATAATTCCAACCATTAAAAAAAAAAAAGAAAAAAAAAAAAAGAAAAAAAAAGAAAAAAAAATTGTAGTGGATTTTTAAATAACACACCAATTTTCTTAAATAGTCCACAGTTTGCACAGGTAAACCATTCCTCAATTTTCTGTAATGAAAGCCTGTAAATGTTTTGCATGAAAACCTGATTCAGCTGCAAAGAAAAATAATAAGAATTTTTTGTTTGTTTTTTCTGTTTTGGGAGGAGGGCCTATCTACAAGACCACTCTCTTGTATTGTTCTAACACCACTAGTACTTCTCATGTCATATGTATATATAAAGACAAAGTAATTGACACTGTCATTGAGCTGAAGCCATTAGATCAATATTAGCTTGAGAGGTCCCATAATTCTTGCAGTTTTAACATTTAAAATGCATTGCTGAATATAAAGTGTATCAAATGTAGATGATTTGAGTATTAATTCCTCATTATTTTGGAAAGGATAATTAACTTCATTGAACCTTCACCTGAATTTCTTTGGCAGGACATTAAAAATTGATCACTATTTTCTTATTTTTCTTTAAAAGTCCAGGTACAGATAATGAGTGTTCAAACCAAGATGCTTTTTACTTATTTATAGAGATAAAGATGCCTATTTTGTGATAATGTGAAATAATAAGGAATTTTATGTATTCTAATTTGAACTGCTGGAATCATTGCTGCTAATGAAGTCTCTTCAGTTCACAGAAGATGGTATGCTATTTCAACAAGACCAGCAAAATATGTAAATCAGCATGTGTGAAACAAAAAGGGAAAAATAAATCCTAGTGCTGTCATATTTCGTTTTGAATTTCTGCAACAAATTAGAAATAATTCCAAAGAAAGGGTTATCTTTTACTGGATGACACTTTTACGAAATTGTTTTAGCTTTTCTCTTTAGTGCAGGAAAGAAATCATTACAAATAGGATACAAGTGACCTACAGATGATAAATCTCCTGCTAGATATTTCTTTGTGTTTGGCTCATTGGGCATTATATATAATAAATACATTAATTTTAAATATGTTTACTTATATTTAATTTTGAAATAATTACTACAACAATATGTAAGCCTTGATCTTATTGCCACAACCATTTCACATTCATAATTTATGAAACAGCTTATAAAGCATAATAAAGCTTTGATGATCAAAAGGCCTAGCTGTAATCTGGCCTCTTTGTTGTTTTTGGCTGGTGATTGTCTACAGTAATCTGTTTATATTTGATACTATCATGGTTCTCTAAGATACTAACATACAGCAATATTAGACAACTTCAATGACTGTGGGATGGAAATTTCCATTTGCTCCAGAAAATATTCATTAACTCTGCAATGATAAAAACCATAATCATTGTAATGAGGTTGTTCAATGTACAACAAATTTTGATTGATCATTCTTAGCTGTATTTTCTCCAGTTCCCTCTAGTTGTACTCAAATACATTTCTTTTTTGTTTGAAATTAGAAATTTATTTGAAAAAATTAGTTCTCAAATGCCACAGTCAAAAGGTCATGGTAATGGCGGTGGCACAAGGAGTGAGGTGAAACAGAAATTTTACTTCCAGGGAAGCAGAGTGCCCAGAGGAGGGCAGGAGGCATTCACTGGGCAGCAGGATCTCCTGGCTCTGCCACCATCACCTGCACCTCGGCTGGCTGGCATATTTTCAAACGTGTAGAATTTAAAAAAAACACCCAACAAAACAAACAAAACCATCCACCACAACCCAATAGGAAAACATCTCTTGGATTAAACGACCCAACAACCTCAGCATAAGTTTTAATTCTCTATTTCTTGTTTAACACATTGAAATAGAGTTAACAGTAGCAAGTGTTCATATTAGATAAGGGAAAATGCTGCTCATATAATTATGCTGTTTTTGTAGCTGACTCTGGCAGTGAGAGGGAGCAAGACATCACATAACATTGTCAGGACACTTGGTGCCTTTGACTAGAATCCATTTTCCGGTGATCAGAGATGCAGTTTTTATAACTACTTCTGTGCAAACTCAAACATCAAGGAAACAAACATCTTTCAGAAGATAAGTTCCTTTTAAACCTTTTTTTGCCATGCTGATGTTTTTAATGTGTTTTTAAGAAACTGCAACAAAGACAAGAGTGCAGATCAAAAAGTGTGTACAAATAGAATCCTTAATCTGTATCTGTAATAGGAACTGAGCTTTCTGAGAATTGGAGAGATATATTTTTTTAATAACTCAGACAAATCCTTTCCTAAATATATTCATTAATTTGGGGTTCTTTTACTTTTTCCTTACCTAGCATAACCTCTTCAGAAGTCTTGATGTTTAGAGCCATGTTTGAAAGCTGTTCACAGCACGTCATCTGGGGCACTCAAGGAAGTTTTGTTTCAAAACTCTCCTCCCCGCCACTCAAACCCCACAGCTGAGGACTCATGCATGCCATCTGCTGGCACTTTCTAAACCTCTTATAAGCACATTCCTGTTTCGTGCCTTCTCCCTTGTTCCTCCCAGTGACACAAAGCACCCCCAGAGCTGCTGAAGTCAGGCACAAGTTACCGGTGTCCCTAAAATGCAGTATCTCCCCAGCGGGATGCCCTGGGATGGTGAACTAACCACAGGTACCAGGCAGCTCCAAAAAGATTTCTTTGAATTTTTTTTCTCTTTGAAGCATATTTTTTTCATAATGCTGGAATAACTACTTCTCGCCTAACTTTTACTTAGGAAAAGCATTTTAAGAAATATTAGTTAGCATTTATGAGAAATATTTTATTTCCATGTGATTCTTACTCTGCGTGGGGTTTTGATACGAAAATGTTTAAGATGCATGCCAGTGTCCCTGCTAATGGCAGGGCACTTGGAACTAGTTGGTATTTAAGGGTTCCTCAACCCAACCCATCTTATGATTTTATGATTTATAAAATCTTTTGACACTGAAAAAATGTTGAAAAAGGCATGCCCATAATGTAAAACTGCACGTAGTTCCTTTCAAGGCTACATTTTATGTCTTTTCAATCACTTTATTAATATGGCAGTAATTTGCAATTTCAACCACATGCACTTGCTGTTACATATTTTGTGAATACGTTAAAAAGTACATGTCTGTGCATGAATATGGAAATGCAAGTAATTATATAAAGATAGATGTGGATGTTTGTGTGTTCATGTGTTTCTGTAAGGCAAGTAAACCTCAGAATATCCTCACTGACTTTGTTGAACTAGTCCTTCTTTGTGTCTCTTTGAAGGAGAAAATGTGCTTATTTGCTTTTTTGCCAGGTGTTGATGATGTAGCTAGTTCTAAGTAAGGAGAAAATAAAAAGGCAAACAAACATGTAAGGGTAATTTTCTGTAAAGAAAACATTGCAACACTCTGACCAATGCAAGGATGCCTGAATCACATTTCCTGAAACATAAGACATGGCTTCCCTGAGTTAGTCAGTCAGTCTACCTCTAAGGATGTCAGTCTGTGGAAATTCAAAACTTAAATGATGAGCATTCCAGTCTAGAAAATGTAATAGTGGTAAAAAAGAGTAAAAAACCCTAAAAACAACAACAACAAAAATTTCTTAGAATGCTAGTATATGAGAAATAAATGATAAATCCTATAACATACACACTGAAAAAACCCAGGGAAAGATAAATCTTCTAATCTCTGCCCCTCACTCTTCCTCCCACACTATTGCAACAATGAAAACCTTGCTTTTTGGATTTTCTTGTTTTATTTAGGTTATCTCTGAAATGGAAAACCAGCACACATTGAATTTACATTGGTTTCTGAAAATGACTGTATTATATGTTTTTAGGAATTGGTTGGATAATCTTGTGAAACATTAAAGTTAAGCCTCTTATTAAGATCATATTTAGAAAAATGTCACAGTGACACATTTTTGGGAATCCTAATTATGAGAAAAGATACTGATAGAGGACATTGTTTTTCACAGACGAATAGAAGAAGTAACATAAGACATTTTTTCTGTTAAGTATATAAATCATTTGGTACAATTATAACTGTGTTCAAGGATTAATATTGGAATGTTAGAATAATAACATTTAAAATAATTGCTTTTGTTCCTTTAATCTTCTAGTTTCATTGTTCTTTCATCTTCTGGTTAAATCCAAATGGCTGCATTTGAAAACTTTTAAAAACATTTCACCAGAAAAGCTCACAGAGATATATTATCTCACTTTCATTTCTGTCCTGAGGCTATCATGTTTGACAGTGACAGAAAATAGTTTCAAGGACAATATAATGACAGAGATGGAATAAATTAAAGGAAACTATAAACTACTTAGTTGCAGAAATAATTTGCTCTTGTTCTAAAACTGAAATCTGGAATAAATATTTTAGACTAAAAAAAAAAGCCTTTAAAAAGGAGCAAACCTTAAAAAAGTTGCTACTATTTAATTTATGATAGCAATGTTTTGAAGGAACATTCCTAACATTATCCAATTACAACTTTCTCTGCAAACTATAAAATTTGGGTGAAAAGTTGATTACATATATATTCTGAAAGCATTTAATCATCAGCAATGTCTTGGTAATCAGGCACAAATCTGAGGGATTAGTTAAAATATGGTGGTTGTTTTCTCAGTGCTGAAATACAGCAGATGATTCCCCATCACTGCTTTTACAAGGGCAAAGCTACTTCTATATGCCAATGTGGAGCTGAGGGCAGCAGACTTTTGCCTTGATACCTGCAGGTCTTTTTCACACCCTTTTGCTCTCCCCTTCATACCACACACTTGGTACCATTTTTTCTTGAGCAAAACAGAAGGAAACACTGAGCATATGGGGTAGGTGCAAACTCTCAGCCACAGCCCTGGATTAGGGATCTGTTTTATGGGATGGAGAGGTACCTCTGTGACCCTGGGACTGAACAAAATATTTTAGACTAATGATAATGAGTTAATGAAAATGAAAATGAGTTAATGAGGTCCATACCAATAACCAGTGTGTATCAATTAAGCCTGATCTTACTAACAAGATTTAAAGATACTGCTTTATTGCAGATATAAAGGTAGATTCTAACTTTAATGTTTTTAAGAGTCTGCTGACTGTATTGAGGCTAAAACAAAGTAATAGTGTTTGGTGGTTCTTCCTGATTAGAGGAAATTTTTAAATTCCCTTAGGCCAAAATCCTTTGGTTCCTCTGCAGAAACATAAAAAATGGATAAAGAATTTTAAAACCTGAAATAAACGACAAGTGATTAAAGCCTTTCTGTGCCTCAGAAGTGACAATATGAATGTGGACATCCATTTTTAAAAAAACACTGGTGTGGAAGTTCCCACAACTACTTTCTGAAATCCATTCAACATCCTTTATTGCTTCTAGTTTTCATAACCAGGATGATTTAACCCAGGGTGTCCATTTTGCTTTAGTTCTTCTGAAAGTCTGTACCGTAATTAATGTTTTGCATAGTAACAGCAAACGCAGCTGTTTATTACTTTAAAAAGAAACGTAAATATTTATGACCTAATATACCAAATTTGATTAATGATGTCAGGTACCTAAGCTTACACACTTACAGAAATCTGATATTAAATGCTGATTTAATACTTTGTGTTTCCTTTCTATGCATATCAAATGGACCACTCAGTGTGAATTACTGACTGCTTTCCAGAGCGTAAAGCTATATGTCTTTCAATTTTGATTAATATACATAAAGGTAGCAGTATGCAATTCTGCTCCAAGTGGCTATGCTTGCAATGCCTAGATTAAATCATTTTGAAGATGTTATGAGTTAAAAAAAAAAAAAGACAACAAACTCAACACAAAACAAACCCAGAACAGTGTTACACCATTTTAGAAATAGTTATTAATTTTTTTATGTGTTTATATTTATTGTGGTTTCAATAAAAACAAGTAGAAAAGGTAAAGACTTGTCTTCATGGAGAGGTTTATTTTGGGGAATCATGTCATAATTTTTAACTACTGTATGACTACAGTGTCTCTGTAATAATTACATAAATGAATCCTGCTTTATATCACACTGTATTCCCACAATGCCTTGCCTTTTCCTCAAGTGCCATACCCTTTCTAGTTTTCTTAATACTTTCCCTGTTGCAGTGTACTAAAAAGATTTTAAATAACTTATGCAAACCCTTTTTTCTTTTGTCTTTTTTTAATAAATTAATCACCTATAGAATTGCCTATTCTCTAGATACTATAACATGAGGATTGCCCCCATTTTACATAAATTGCTTTTTTGTTACTATTACAACTCCTATAGGCTCAGCTCCTTGTTAACATGGCTCACAATAAAACTGAGTTTGCTCAGGTCACACTAGAGACTAACACTTGCCCAAGGATATTTCAGTGCTTATTGCCTTTTTTCCCCAAGAAATCCTCTTCACTGAGCAATAATAACATGGTTAAATTTGCATCCAGTTCACCTGGGTTTGCAGTCAGGGGGGGTTTTCTAATGTACTGCCTTCTCTTGCCTTTCATTGGGCTGCAACTTTCACTTTCTAATTTATTTTGGCTGACTGGCAGCTCAGCAGTGGAGGAAAAAGAGGAAGCCTTTCTCCATTCATCCATCCATGAATTCATCATTGCCTTCAAACTTACTTCTTCTATGTCCTTCTGTAATTTTGGTTGTCCTTCCTGAGCAGTGACAAAGGTTGAAAAGAAGTCACTGGCAGGGGTAAGGCCAGGTCAGACACTGCTCTGGTTGGTACCTGCCTCCTTGGCTGCTTGTTGGAAGGTGGCAGGAGGATCTGGGAGGTTGATATTTCCTTCCCTAAGTCTGAGATATTTCTGTGGTTTGCCCAACAGCATCAGAAGAAAAGATACACAATGTCACCTAAAATGAAGAATATACTGATTCCTCCACATGACTGCATGCAAAAGCATGTTTCCTAATTTGTTCTTGTTTTTATTGACACAAATAGGGCTACAATTCTTGTAGAAACCAGATCTTTGATTTTGCTGACTTGTTACTCTGCTTTCTAATCAGTGCCTTGATGTTTCTAAGCAGTATCCTTCAATTCTGGAACAATATAATTACAGAGACAATTCAGTCATGCTTAATATGGAGTGTATGCTTTTCTCCAACTTCCCCCTATTTGCAAAACAGAATATAGATAAAAAATATAAACTCCTAATTTTAATACACATAACACTGAAATCCCCACCTCTCACCCTCCTTTATACACGAGATAAGTTTTAGTCTCTTTCTGAACCAATATGTACCACAAGTAGAAAATAGTCAAGTGAGAAAAAAAAATCTCGTTGCTCAAATAAGCAAGATATGTATATTCATATATTCGCAAAGAAATTCAGCAATGTTTTTAAAATGAGAGAGTTTTGGAGATTTTCCAGCTTTCTTCTGGCACTATCAGTAGGGGATATTTCAAACTGCTGTTTCTTCATCACAAATGCAGTGTCACTGTTAAGCAGCACCCAAGAAGATAACTGAGCTGGTGGGTCTTGCTTGGTTCATTGTTTGATGATCACATCACAAGAATGTGAACAATTCTTACATGTAGTGATGATGTAAGGCAGATTTCTAAAAAATAAGTCAACCATGAATTTTGTTATGCTATATACTTAAATTGTACTGAGAAAACTTGTCTTGTGGACTGAAATCAACACATTAGATACAGCCTGTTAGCAACCATAACAGCTTCCTAATCAACACTGCTTTGAGTTGAGAGTAAAGCTAACCAATGCAGACAACAGGGCACACACAGAAAGGTGCTGGTAATATTGGGAAAGGAAGAATTACATGCTTGAATGAAGAAAAAGAAAAGGAAAGAAAAGGCAGACAAGTCTCTTCATACATCCTTTCACTCACACATTGAAAGTGTGAAAAGGATATCCAAGAATCATTTGCCACATGCTCTGAAGAGCAAATTTTAAAAAATTGTCATATTTTTTGTCACATTCAAGAATTTTACAAGTATGAGAGAAAAAGCTGAAATCGGACAGCGGTACACAACAGATGGGCTGAATTTCACTTTCTACCTCTAATAGGAATGACAGCTTCCTTAAAACTCTTTTCAAAGCTCAAAAAAATATATCTTAACAATGCCTGTGTGAGATGAGAGCATTGCTAGTGTCCCCCCACAAGACAGGGAACTGACGGCAGGTGTTCAAGATGAATTGTCAAATATAACAGTAAACTTGAAAGTCAGCCTGAGAAGCCTTTAACCTGACCCCTTTGCAATGGCATGCTTGGGGGTAGGCTACCCAGCACCTTCAACTCCAGTTGAGAATTGTTCACTGTTTCTGCCAATAGGCTCCAAATACTTCCTTTTGCTCAGCCAAATGGGATGAATTGGGAGTAAAATGCACTTAGGGGACAACTGTGAAAAACTTTAGTCATCCTCCCACCAGGAAGCATGTTGCAGAGACCAAGAGAGTTTTCTCTCTAGGTATGTCTTCTTTGGAATAGAGTTGAAGCAATTTCAGAAGTCACCCTCCCTTGTTACAGCATCCACAGCTGCCTTGTTCTAATGCCCTCACCAAGAGATTGAGTCAGCTTCAACACAGAGCCAGTGGGCTTGTTTTAAGCTGTTAACTGTGAACACAACTCAGCTGGGAAGGCAGAAACCTTCAGCTAAAGCACAGTAATGAACAGCTGGTGGGCAGTAACTGCTAAAATTGCTATATCCACTTTTGAAGTCTCAGGTGTTTTAACTTTTTCTTTCTGCATTTTTCTCCCTTAACTGACATAACTTCCATTTTTACTACACAAGACAGGCATCTTACAGAGATTAGCATATTTCTCCTGTGTATTGCTGTTTTGTCAGTGCATAGTCCCTCCTTGTGCAGTGAACAAAGCAGAGGTCTGAAAAAACCTATATGTAATCATGAACTAAATACATAACACATGCAAATAAGAGAAGTGAATGCTTAAATAGGCCACTCTAGTCCCTGAGTGTTTACCTTGGCCACATTTCAGGACAAAAACTGTAATTTCTCTATGCCCCCTTGCTTTTTATGGCAGAGAGGTCAGGCTTGTAGGTAAAAAGCACCCTGCAGTGTTCTCCCCTCTATGTGGGAGTGCTGAGAGGTGCAGGAGAGCACACAGCAACATCTTTAGGCCACTGCAAACAAGGACCAGCTCTCCACGTGGCATCAGTCTTTTCTCCCTGCTCTACGCATGCAGTTGAAACCAGACTGTGCACCAGACCATTTTGAAGGTCCCACCAGGGAAGAAGTAGATGGAATGAATGATTCAAGTACAAAGACATGTTGAAATAAAAAATGCCAGTTTTAGTTCTTGCTGATTGTTCTGCTACTGACCCATACATTTGCCTCCAGCAAGCCCTTGCCTCATTCTGACAATTGTCATGGGCCTTACTAATTTTGCAATTTTTAAAATCTACCTCTTTCACTCTCCCCATCCCATCATGCCCAGATTTATTCCTCGTAAAACTTATTTGTGTGCTCTACAAATGTTCATCTTTGTTCAAAATGATGCTTCACCACCTGCAGTAAATAATAAGAAGAATGACCTGAAAGCAGATACCCACTGTATTTTTTCATACAATTTAATCACAGTCCTTTTGTGCCTTGAAAAATCCCCATTAATAACACATCTGTAGAGTTACAGAAGCACATTTGAAAGTGCCAATTCACTTTTATTTGTACACTAGTGGAAAACCAAAAGTCCAGAGGCAATAGAATGAGGAATACTGAAATATTGTTTGCAATGAAATGTTGTTGTTGTCTGTCCTTGCCTTTTCAAAGGGCTAAAATTATTATTATTATTCTCTCAAACAGTAACACTATGGATTTGCTTGTATCTTGAATTGTGAGCTTCCTATTTATGGCTTCTCCCAAGTTCTATCATTTGCCTTGGTTGCAGTGTTTGACTGTGGAAGTTGAAAGCAAGTTTCCTCTGTGGAGCAATTGCAAGAGTTGCTAAATATTATGAGCACAATCCTACAACACATCTGGCAGTGCACTACATTACATAAGCTTGCTACCTCTTTGTATGGGGTAAGGTCCTGAGGAAATCATCCTAAAATTGCCGAAAGGAAATCTACTGGTGATGTCTGGAAACAAAATATCCTCTAATGAAACTGGGAGAACTGAGAACTGCTGAATAGAAGAATAGCTCTTCATGCGCTAAGCGATTCCAGCAGCTGAGGTGTTAAGAAACTCATCAAGTATCGTGGGACTGAAGACAACATTGTGGGGATGGCAGAAGTGAGCAATGAGTGAGTGGGAATGACTTGTGTTTGCAAGCCTTGCTGCGTGTTAGTGGTGTACTTACTCATACAGAGCTTGTCTTAGGTGTTCTTTGCTACTTTCATTCCTTTTAACCTGCAGGCTGTAAACGCATTTATTATGAAAGGCATAAACAAAACAAAACAACAACAACAAAAAGAATTCACACAAAACCTGTGTGAAGCTTCTGAAATCTGACTACGGGACTATTCATCACCTTCCTATCCTCATCACAAAGGCACTATTTATTATTAGCAGAGAACATGAGAAGGAGAGGAAGAAAAGGAAAACAAACAAAAAGAGAAAGAGAAAACACAGAAAGAAGTTAGGAAAATGAACAAAGACAGAAGAGACATACTGGCGGTGTTGGGAGGGAAAAGGGGAGACATGATCATGACAGAGAAATGAGATTCAATTCAACAACAGACTTCTTTATCAAAGAATGTATTTATGTTTTCTCTTGCCTCACTACTTTTCCTGTTGTGATAAGGTGAGGCTTTTGAATAAGGTTGAATAGTGTCATAGCAGTGATTATCAGAACAGTCTCGTGTAATTTTAGCCAAATAGTCTTCAGAAGTTCTCAAGTCCATTTTGTCAATTCAATGGGAATTTTAATTGACTGTTAAAATACAAAATTACTCAATAAAGACATTACTGAACTGCTTCAGAAATACCAGCAAATGTGCTGTCCATAGGAAAGTGATTCTCCTTTGTAGGTTTTTCGCAACTGCTACAACAGCAGAAATAGCCTGGAGTAGCAGTAATTGAGGATACAGAAGAGCTTTCTACACATGCTTTACCCCCAAACATAAGCAAAGCAAAGCAAAAGTCCAATCATTAAAGCATTAGTTTTACATGATTCTCCCTTCTCATTACTTCATATGCAGTAGGTTATATTTCACTGTGTGATACAGAGTGATAGGAGGCACATGTGTACAACAAAGGATTAGAATTACATGACTAGGTGAAATCTCCATGACGACCATGCACAGAACCCAGCTCTTACAGCATATTTGCCCTCTTTTTATTTTCCAGAGCAAACCTGCCAGTAACTGCACCAATTTAAGACATAAGGATTTTTGTGTCCTTGACTTCATGAGTTCACAGGGGTGGGCTGAACCCAAATTTCACCAGAGTCTTGTCTCAGCTGATGGTTCCGTCCATAGCAAGTTGCTCTGAACAACACTACAGGTGCAAACATGCCTCACTCTTGCCCGTGAGCTCTCCCACATGCATGGCTCAGGTGATGTGACAGTGCACTAGGCATCAATGTCAATGACAGTGTGTACCTAAGTCAGGTCGTGGGTGAGGCTAGTGAAGCTTGTCACAGCTCTGCTGTCCTCAGGGAGGGGTGAACGCCACAGCATGAACCAGTGTAAGTTTTAAACAGACAACTTGCGTTATGAAGAAATGATGCATTCGCAGGAATGGTAATAGCACCACATCACAGCAATCATGTGAAATTGCATTTCTGGAAATCAAATAAATGAAATCAAACTTGTACTGAACCTGTGTAGAGAAGTGGGTGACCTTCCATCTAATCCTGAGTTTCTCATTAACCAGCAAACAGTTGAGAAGAAAGTGTGGTAGATTGACAATGAGCAGCATGAAGACCATACACAGACCAAAACCAGTATGAATATTATACTACTGCTGGTCTCAAAGGGCTTTATTAAAAACAAAAGCATATAAAGTAGTTCCTGAACAGGATGATTTTTAATTGTGTCCTCCTGGGAAATCTGTACAATACAGACTTGCTGGCTTCCCTTGTAATCTAGAGGGACCTGACAAGCTCTCAACTGCTTCCTTTTGGTCTAAAATGAGTTACTGATGAGTTTCTAGACTCCAGTTATTTTGCCGTTCTTCATGGCGAATGTTTACCTGGTTCTAAAACAAATGAAATTTTATTGACATCTTTTTTTATACTAATATAAAAAGCAACCAAATATATAATGGATTCAATGCGACATCTTCTAGCTCCACTTTCTTATTAGCCCAAATCTCTGAGCATATACAAACAGCAGTGTAAAAGCTGCAAATAGAGTCCATTAAGAAGATATCTGCAACATGCCCAGGTTCCATGGGCAGCCTGCATTGCCTTGCAGTTCTTAGAAAGGCAGATTATCTCTTTTCATTGGTCTTTAGGCAAGGCTTCTTGAGCTGGATCTAGAGCAGAGAGCTGGGCACTTCACTACAATGTCACATTTTATACCCCTCTATCATGTACACTCTGTGTTCTGTATGTAGCATAGGCAGTGCGCTAGGAAGGCTGGGAAGAGGAAAATCTGTAATAACTACAGTGGCTTAATAATGTGGGGGGAAAAACCCTACAGCCTGAAAGAAAAACCCTCTGCAGTTAACTAAGCTAAATATTAGGGAGCACCAATGGAAAGGATGTGATTTTAATTTTGATACTGCCTCTGTGACGTTTCAGAAATTTTTCCTGGGCTAGCAGGGGTGCTTCCTTCCCACTGGGATTTACAGGCTAACGTCTTTAGCAAGATCAATTATTTATCACAAAAGATAACCAGAGGAGAAAGAGCAGAGCCCTATTCTACTATCCCTGGCTTATTTCACAGCTCTATAGCTAGCGCCAGACAAAAACCATACACCAGACAGGCAGGACTCTTTCTCTGGTGATGAGGCACCCAGTTGGAAGGAGACAAACCAGGCTCCAGCGTCTACTTGGCAGAAAAGGGGACAAAGCACTCCAGCACGGAAGCCTGGCACTCTTCAGTTTATGTTACTGAAACCTCTGTGCCAAGAGGTCTCTGCAAGACAGCCTGTAACTGGACAGCTTCTACCAAAATTGGGTCAGCTCCATTCACAGGCACCAGCTGAGGATCTGTCCTCCCAATTATTTATGTTTGCTGTGATATGGTAACGATATGGTACATTCCCCAACCACCCCATTGCCTCACATTGATCTCTCAGATGTTGTGAAAGATGATGAAAGTAGCAAGATGAAAGAAAAAGGAAAAGAGCAAAACAAGCTCACATTAAATATTCATAACTGGTAGTAATTACAAACAGAAAGTAGGAAATAAAGCAGTAGTGATTATGCAGTGTCCAAATCATCTATCTACAACTCCCTCCAGGAATTTTTCTCCATAGATTTCTGTTGCTAGAGTTGGAAAGTGACCCAATATTTTTGGCCTGTGTCTTTGGTCAAATTTTGCTACCTTGTTTACCTGATACATAAACATAGACCAGGGTTAGTTGAGAGTAAAATTAAGGCTCTACACCTTATTTCTGCTTTCCAATAAAACCTATGATGAACCTCTGTCTTCAGTAAAAACAAAATGGCATTTCTACTGTGAAAAACTTTAGATTTCAACAGCTAAACTGTTGAGTTGTCACTTCAGATGTTAAATACTGTGGTTTTGTGAAAGGAACTGACCTCTAATTCTTAAAATTTCTTACTTTTAAGTTTTTTTAATAAGGTTTCTGCTTATTTTTATAACTCAGGCAATTCTGATTGGCCATTATTAAGCCTGTTAACCAAATTTTTTTTAAAAACTACATGTGTAAAAGGTTTCTTTTCAAATGTAAGATGAGAACATACTAGGAGCTTTATCATGAAGCTTCTCTTTCACATAAAAAATTGATGAATATGCTGACTTTCTTGAAATGACCACTTTTGCAACTACATAAAATCCTAAGTTTATTCCATTATCTCTATATTTCTATGGTCTAAAAGCTGGTGTTTCTTAATCAATGTTAAATACCAACGTATGTAGAAGAACCAAGAAATACTCCTAGGATGTTCTTATGGGTTAAGACATGCTAGATTTGAATCTCTTGTCAGTGCTAGAGAACAAGATGTTCTGTCAGACCAAGGGTGAAAAAGTTTGTTGAACTGCAGTATTAGTTTCCTGAGACATGCCAGCCACTCAAACCACAGAAGTCACAGATAATTCAACCTGTTCCTACCTTGCTTAATTTTAATGTTCCCATGAAGTATCCTGTCCTATCATGAAGTGATACGGAACTTCAGTTCATAGAAAAAAGCAAGAATTCTATGGTGAATTTCTCAGTTTTTGCCATCTGAGCACTTGGCTCAGCTTTGGAGACCACAGTAGCGTTTTTAAGTTTCTAAGGCACCCTAATTACACACATCTGAGATTGCAGAATGCTTCAATTTAAGACAGCATACAATCAAGTGCTATGCTTTCACAAATATTCAGAAATATCATCTCCCAGGATCAAGAGAAATTGAATGGATTTCTACTGGGTTTTATCTGCAGCTTTGATGCATAATTTTTCATTTTCTTTAGACGGGTTTAATACAAAGAGAGAACATGCCTACAGTCTCACAGAGGTGTTTTGACATTAGGCTTAATAAAGCATGAAGAAGTCATTAATAAATAATGTTTTGCTGGTTAACAAGTAAAGCTGAATGCATTCACGAGATCCAGAAGTAGATCACATCATGCACGAAGCTAAAGAACTTGTTAAAATGACTGCAATAGTCCCATTTTTTCCATTGTGTTTAGCACAGCCCAACACAACACTGCACAAATAAACAAACACTGCAGCATAAACACATGCACCCTCAGTTACAGTGTTACCTGTCAATTTTTATTTGCACTCAGTGGGATTGAGGGGTTTGTAAACAAGCATTCATGAAAGTGACAAAGAGCTATTTATATATTGTTAAGCTTTGCAGAGATAGGGCACTGCTGTCTGGAGTTTCAAAGGAAAAGACCTCTTGTATTCATTGAGTTATGCATCATCTCATTCCTGTGTCAAAGCTACAAGCTTAATACTTTTTACTGCAGACACGTTTGAGTTACAGCTTTCAAGGCTGTGTCAATATTTCCATATGTCCTTATTTTCCAAGGTTAAACATTCTGGCAAGTTTTGAATCAGGGTCTGAGGAGAGTATCTGTGTGCTTGGGGTCAAATACACAGCTCCCATCCCCTTTGGCTACAACCAGGTTTCATGTGGAATCTGGATTGGGAATGTGGGAGCATTAGGGTCTGGATTCACTCTCCATCATGATGACTTTCTCAGTTAAATGCCTAAGTTGGGAGCTGAAGTCACCTTAAACTCCCTGTAATCAGTGCCAAGAGACAAGTGTTTCCAGAATGTGATTCAGATCTGGGCTTCTGATTACAGAATCAGCTTCAAATGAGCAAGTTCTCAATTTAGAGACTTCTGCTACATGCTTATGCTTGTAGGCAGGAAAACTCCTCAGTCCCTCCAATGAGGCCAAGGAACAGATTGTACAATTCAAGTTTGGGCCTGTGAGATCTACGCAGTTTGTGAGGGAAAAAAAAAAAAAAATTGGAAAAATGTTTCCTTGTTTATTTTTAGTTTGAGATATAGTCATATTCTAAATAAAGAGTCATGATATTCAGAAACAGGGACAAAGATTCCAAATGCATGTCTTCAAGTCTCCAGCACAGTTGGTAGGAGCACAAAAATGCCCCAGTCCTCTATGTTAGTTGACTACCATTTGTAGGTGGTGCAACTATCCTGGAATGAACACTGATTTAAAAAAAAAAAAAAAAAAAAGAAAGATGTCATCTATTTACTGAAAATCCAACTTCCAACATATTTAGTGTGCTTAGGAAAACTAGATTATTTTTCACACCTGATTGAGCCGCCAGGTTCCAAGAGTTACTGAGAATAAGAGGATTGGAGGAAGCTATAATAACTTCTGAAAATGACTTAAAATCTCTCATATATATGAGGAAAGGAATAGCTATTTAGGTCGGGCAATTTTTCCAGTTGTTTGAAGGGTTTTTTGAAGAGAAGGTATGAAGAAAATAAACTTCAGATCTATGCCATTTTTAGAACATGAAACTGAAAAGCACCAAATCTTTTAATCTGAGTTACAAATGGGGTGATTTTCCTGTGACATTTCGAATTTTGCAAAAGTGGAAAAGCCTTTTTTCTAAACATCTACAGATTCAAGATGTTCAGGGATCTGAAATATTAAATAAGCATTTTTGATATGGAACGGTAAGTAGGAGTGGATAAAGTGCATGGCCCATTTATTTTCCATTTTTTTTTCCATTTACTAGTGAATATCATTTCTACCCATGATAACATGAGACTCCAAATGCATGAGCAGTGAAAACTGAAATATTTTAGTGAATACACATTCTATATATTATCCTATGGCTTCAAAATCTCTGCTGATTTGGTATTGGGAAGCAGACCTGGGTGTGGATTACCTCTGAAAATGAGACGTAAATTTTAGAATTCAGTCTCCATTCAACTTTCTCCCTAATCAAAGCCTAAGTACTCAAATCAAGAAAAACTTGCCCATGCTCTCAGGTGAGAATCACAAGATTACTAGGAAACTCTCACTGCCCAAGCAATGGAGAACACAGGTTTTTGGAGATACTTCTCTTGTGAAATCTGAATTGCCAGTGGAATTCAAGAATTATCTGGATACACAATACAGCCAATATAGCAATGCTTCTGGGTTGGATGATGACAGGATTTGAAGTGACAAACTTTCTTGAAAGCTAAGACATGAATCTTCAAATGGTAGGTTTCTCTATTCAGATTTTGCTTGTATTATACTTCAGGTATTTACATCCCTCTAGGATCATGCCAATAATCCTGAAGCATATATAAAACACTGACTTTTGTTCTTAAAGAGATAATTTAGGAATAACTTAGCTTTACAAAATGTTGGACAACAAAATTCCTATTACTAATGGATAGAAAATTCTATCCATTGTATGAATTTGCATCGTTTTAGACTGCTCCATCCACAAGATGTTAAAACAGCAAACATCCAAGCTTTGTTTATGGTAAGCCTTTGACTTCATGAGGGTGTAGCTGATGCTTTCAAAGAAGTTCCAACAGATATTCACACAGAAATATATATATATATTACCATGTGATAGAATCACACAATTCATACAGCTGTAAATGGAAGGGCTTTATGGAAAGAAAATACCATTACTACCTCATTTCCATGCACATTAATCTGCAAGGAGGAAAAATCAGAGAATAGCATTTGTTCTACAAAATGTAAAAGTTAGCTAGAACAGTAAATCAAAAACAATAAGGAAAAGAAAGCTATTTAGGGTTTTTTTCTCCTTTTGCATTAGTAAGTTAAAAGAAACTTGCAGTTAAATTTTTGTAAACAATGTGTACCTAGTTCTGGTATATTTGAAACATTAAGAGGTATTTGAAGAAAAAGCTGTTAAAGCAGGAATCACTTTGTCAAGACCATTAAGACAGTAGTTTTCTTGATCTTCATCAAGATACCAGCATACTAATTAATAAAGGAGAGAAAATGCCACCCTCTGTCAGAACAATGAAGAAGGACACAGAAAGCATTTGGCAAGCTTGTGTATACACATCTTGCAACTGGGTTGGTAACTCTCTTTTAGGGAAGGAAGAAGGATTTAAGCTTTCAAGTAACAGTTCAAAATATAGAAAAAAAGCACCAACCAAATCAACAAGCATAAAGTCCCCAGGGAACCCAGTATTTCTATGGCAGTATTTTCTATGAGTCTCCTAGCAGATCAAAGCATGCCAGCTTTCATCATATCCCCTCGAGAGCAAAATATTCACACTGCACTTTCTGATTTGCAAAGGCTCCAGGAGACAGAGGCTGATCAGGAAAGTGTTTTGGAGTGTTCACTGCCCTCTCTCTGCTGGGACTTGTTGCAGTGACAGGGCATTTTGGGAGGGACATCTTAAACACCACTAGCCTGTGACATGGATTGGCTGGCTGTTCATTTCTTAGAGGAGCTGGGTTATACAAATGGTCATGGAAAAGAAATTCTCAGATTTCTAGTGGAGTCCCGTGTGCCCTTTTAGCTGGTCAGACTGCAGTCAGGATTTATGATTATACCTTATGATTTGAACAATGAAGCAGGAGAAATTCTGCATTTCCATGCCTTCTCTAACAAGCTGTCTTTTAAGTCCCCCTCTAGGAATATACATACAATTTAGCAAAACAAATGCCTTATTCATGATGGCAATAAGTACAGCATGGCTGTGCACATACCAATTGAATAGTAGCTTTGCATTTTTTATTTTATTCCTCCCAATAACTACATTTTCCTACAAGTGTCTCGCAGGCATGCACTGAGTTTTCTACACAGCTTTTAATGGACAATATTTTAAAGAGTTTTCATAAAGTGAATGAAGCTGTGATAAGCAGCACAGCTGGCAAGCCAACAAGAGACTACAAGGAAGGCATCACCAAGAGGAAAATGTTCTAGGAATGTATTTTCCTTATGAGGCCCAAGGATTAACCAATCAAGATTGATGCTCCAGTCCACATAAGCAAAACATACATGGAAAATTAACAAGATGCCTTGAGTACTCCCTGAATACACCTTTGCTTTTGAGACAGAGATTTCTGACAAGTATCCCCCAAAAACCAAAGCTATGCAATCACCAGTAAGAAAGGCAAAAAGCTGAAGAGCTGTATTGTTATTTTACTCTTGCTTACTCCTGAATGTGAACTGGAAAAAATACAAGGGAAATATTTAGAGGAGTACATCTTATTTGGTCATGTTGTGACCTCAGAAAATCTAGGGGACTAAACTGTGACTGCTTATACCGACAAACTTCTCAGGAAAAAGACCCCAGGATACCTTTCTCTGCTCCCTGTTGAGGAAACTGAGTAAAAAAAGATAATACTTTAGGTAGAAGGTTCAAGGTTTTTACAGTGAATGCCAATAGTTTTACAGTTTCTTCTCCTCCATAAAGATATTCATAACTTTTTATCAATGTTTGGGACCAGACTCAAAGACCTGTTCCATCTTGAAATTGGATTCCAGCCTACCCAAGAGTATTGTGCGCGAGTTCTTCAATCGTGTGTTTTCATAGGACATTACTTGTTCACAGTTTTCAGGTATGCTTTCACCTCTATTTGCCAGATATTTGTTACTGTAGGAGCTGTTGTATTCTGAAACATCCCTGATGAAGGATGTTTGTATGACCTCCCAGAGTTTAAATCACCCGTCTTTAACCTTTTTCCCACTAAGAGTAGAAGTCTTAATTTTAGCAGACATACAGAACCTCTGGAAGTCAAATTCTTTGCTGAAACACCTCTGCAATATGTACAGACCCTAAAAGCTCACTGCATAACCAGAAGAGAATCATTAAACCTCTCTGAAGAACCCTCTTTACTCAGGATGTTTCAGATTGTTTCTTGTAGAAGCCGTCCATTTGCAGAAAATGAAAAAGCAATTGTGGATATCAAGAGATCCAAAATGGCTGCACCTTTGAGAACAAGATTAGTGCTTTCTATCCTGATGCAAATAGGAGCTTTGGAGGCACTGCACTGCAGGAGCAATGTTCTCTTATTGTGAAGAGTCGAACAGCCCTGGATACACTGAATTGTATCAACCCCTTAGAAATGAAGCAGAAATCTTTGTGGCTAGGCCTTTTCCTTGGAGGCGTGCAAGCGTTTTCTAGATTTTGTTGTTTTTGCTGCCTCATATTGTAAGCAAAGTGAAAACTAACACAGAGTGAAAAAACCCGTGTTGCAGATGCTTTTAACTGGACTGTGAAGAGGTCTTGACTTGTTCTCTGGGGCCACAGCTGAGCAATGTGCTTATCCTGCCTTTTTCCAGGGATATGAACGGCCTCATTGCAAACTAATGCTTAAGGCATGAACATAGGAATCTTGCTCAACTGGCTGTCTGTATCATTTCTGTCTTTCAACCAGTATTGTCTGGATCTCACCCAAATTCATTCTCAGCCAGATGCTCTTCTCCAGGAGCCATTTTCCTCTAGGCAGTGCAACATCTTTATGATGGCTCTAGTTACATCTGTAGAAAATGAGATATACACTTGGGTGTCATCTGCAGAGCCTGTAGCAGCTTAGCCCCTCTCTGGAGTTTTCTGGAAGTATTGGAAAGGGATGCAGGGAAAAGACTTATAGTCCTACAGTCAGGCTGCAGGTGCAGGATATTGGGAAAAAAAGAAAATGATGTTACCAGTTATTCTGGGGTCCTATTGAAATCAGACTTTGTGTCTGCAAGGTATACAAGATTGGGGAATATTCACTTAGCAATTAAAGGAGGAAGAGAGATAAGTAATTCCTTGGCCCTGTCTGAAATTAAAAGGTCCTTGCAAATTAATACAGCTACACCAAGCTAGATATTGCTGTAATACTAACAAATGGAAACATGGTGCACAATATAAAACTCCCTGCACAAAATAGAATGAAGAATATTGTTTCTTACTGCAATACATTTTGGACACTGTGTATTTTACATTTAATTTTACAGTGCAAAGGATATTACTGAAAGAACAGCTTTAGTTGGTAATTTTCTTGTTTGGTAGAGCTGATATATTAAAAGGTTAATGTGCTAAATTTACATTTTTCTAGACTGATTATTTCTTACTCCAATCTGTCTTTCGTCGTTCTTTGCCCCTTTAAAAAGAAATGATATAAAATAGGACTTCTTTTTGACAATTTTAGCCAGAAAACCTTACTTTCCCTGCTGATTTTCATGCTCTACAAGCTTTGCCATCATAAACCACTTTGCATGTATTAAGGAGTATTATATTAGATGAGGCAATTTAAGTGTATTCCATTTCACTTGGTGAAACTAAGCAGCTTTGCATTATAACTAAGTTGAGCTAATGAGAATACGTTCAAAGCATGTGTTACCTGAAACTGAAGTTAGCTAGTCATTCAATACTGCAACCTGTGGGTTTGCAAAACGATGGCAGGAATCCTGCTGTGAGGGAGATAGGAAAATTATTATAATCTGCATTCCTAAATTGAATGAGTATTTTGCTCCGCAGAGGCCTCTTGACTGTAAATATCTGAAATTACATCCTGCTGTTTAAAATGCCTTTTTTCCAAGTAAGTAAAAATGCCCACATTTTCTTAAACCAAATATTTTTCAAATCTTACATGAATTAAATTATTGAGAGAGAGAAAGTCATAAATCATTTACTACCTCTTGTAAAAACTGTTTGATATTCACATCTTTAATACAAGGGACAAAGTGCCTACAATTTATGGGTTTATGCTTTAATTATTTAATTATTATATTGTTGAAGCTTATCATCATATCTCTCTAATTTTTCTTACTGAAAAAAAATCCATGTTTACAAGTTTTTTAATCTGTATGGGTAAAAATTGTACAGATATCAGAATCAGCTAATAGGTGTGATGTCAAACATGCTGCTAAGGTAAATTCATATCAAAAGTTTCCAGAAAAGACTATACAAAAGGGAGAAAAAGACCATGAGTTTACAAGAAGACACAGGGGATAAACTTCTGCCACAAGAGTAGCATGGTAAACATAACTTCATTCCTGTGATTTCTTTATCTCATTAAAGCTAGACATGACCTGAAAGAAAAGAAAAAAAAAAAAGAAAAAGGCCCTGAGGGTAAGGATTAGAGGCCATTGTAGTTGTTTGAGCAATCATTTTTCACTGTGTGAAAGCAATACATACTGTAAATACTTTTCATTACATCCTCTCTAAGAGCTCAAATTGGAAGAGGAGGTGTCTCAGCTTATCCTCCTCAAATTCTCTGTCCTTTAAGTGATGACCAGTGAAGACATTTACAATAAAAGATGTCTGTGCTCCCACTGGAATCATTGGGGGTCTTCGTTTTGCAGCACTAGGCAGTGTGCATTTTTCTAAGTTAAACAAACCCGGACTAATTCTCTTGCCCAGAGTGTGGGTGACCCTGCCTCTCTACTCCAAAAAAAGGTGTCTGTATTCTTATCTGCTTCTTGGAAACTGTCCCTTCCCTACCTGCTCCCTTAAATCTACTGTGCACTGAATGGGACTGTGGGGCAAAACTGAGGAAATGTGTGAACAGATGGGATGGATGAGCAGGAGTCAGGGATCAAACTCATGCCTGAGCCTTGTTTTGTGGTTACAGATAGATGTAGATAGCTTTGTGTTTTCTGATAAGAAGTAGTGGTTGAGAGGAAGATGAGGTCACTGTTGTGTGAAAGGTGGTTTTCAGGTGGACCAACAAGTGATGAAAGCGGTACAGACATATCTTAAACACAACTTGTTTCTCTGGATCTTGAGGGACCTTATGCTGAGTTTCAGTTTTGTTGCTTTAGATTAGGATTCACTGCTCTGACCTACTTCTGAAATGGTGGATAAATCACTTCTGGGGTTTTTTTGTCACAAAATATATTTGACAGAAGACATTTTCGTTTCCACACACTAATTCAACCTCCTAGGACATGGAAGGGTGGAATTCAGTCTTTTCTGTGTCAGGGGATCTCCTCCCAACCTCTGGGAGGAAGTTGTAGCCTCCAGGATATAGTCTGTATGCTGTAGGTTTAGCACAAAATCTCCAGGATTAGTTTTAAATCTCAGGTTATGCCAAATGTTCCCAGTTCACAAGCCTTTTTTTTTTTTTTTTTTTTTTTTAAATTG
>VXBB01009104.1:865255-878755 GCA_013399915.1 Illadopsis cleaveri | reverse complement strand
GCCTTTTTTTTTTTTTTTTTCTTTTCTCCCTCATTAAATGCATAATATAAGTATTCAATTCAGTATAACCATCATTTATTCATTTACATCAGGGTAGTTTCTTACTTCTGCTACCTAAGCTTTTGCAGGCCTTGTGGTATAAATCTAGCTGCACATTTGATAAAATTCAGCCAGTAACAAAAATTAACCATGGAAAATTTGGACAGGTGGAACTCCACTGGTTTTGCAGCCAGTCAGATAATTTAACTTATTAATTTTGATTTGCACTGTTTAAACGAACATGTCTATTACCTGTCAAAGACAGTTTGTTCTCCATTCTATCCAATAATGTTTGTAACACTTTTTTGTAGCGTTAACCACGAAATCCACAAAAATGAAAATAAAAGCAAATTTTTTTACATCATTTTACATCCAAATTTATATCTTGATATTAATGAATGTCTGCTTTAGTAGTAATACTGTAAGCAAAGTGAAATATATGGAGCATATTTAACCTCACAAGTACAACAAGTACTAGTGCACGTTGCACCTGAGTTGAGGCAATTCTGGATATGAGTACTGGGAGATAAACTCATTGAGAGCAGCCCTGTGGAAAAGAACTTGGGGGTTCTCGTGCAGGAAAAACTGGACATGAGCCATCAGTGTGCTCTCGCTGCCCAGAAGGCCAAACACATCCTGGACTGCTTCAAAACAGAAATGTCCAGCAGATCAAGGGAGGTGGTTCTCCTCAGCTCTGCCCTCATGAGACCCCACCTGAGTTCTGCATCCAGGTCCAGAGTCCCCAGCACAAGAAATATATGGACCTGTTGGAGTAGGTCCAGAGGAGAGCCACAAAGGCGATCAGAGAGATGGAGCACTGCCCTCATGAAGACAGGTCAACAGAACTTGTGTTTTTCAGCCTGGAGTAGAGAAGGCTTCTGTGAGACCTTATAGCAGCTTTCTAGTACCTTAAGAGGGTTTATAAAAAGGAGGAAGAGGGACCTTTTATATTGGCAGATAGTGACAGGACAAGGAACAATGGCTTTAACCTGAAGGACGGTAGGTTTAGATTAAAAGTTGTGAAGAAATTCTTTATTCAGAGAGAGGTGAGGTAGTGGCAGAGGTTGCCCAGAGAAGCTGTGGACGCCCTGGCAGGGCTCAAGGCCAGGCTGCATGATACTCTGGCAACCTGGTCTAGGGGAAGATGCTCCTGCTCATGGCAGGAGGGTTGTAACTAGATGATCTATAAGATCCTTTCCAATCTAAACCATTCTACGATCCTATCTTCTAGCATGATCTGTCCTAAAACAGCAAGGTTCTGTCAACAACTATGGTGAACTAGCCAAACCCATAATCCTATCCTTCATGTTTATTTATCAGTCCACACACAGACATGTTACACAAACCTCCCAAGTACAAACATACACACAGTGCAGGAAGGATGGACTTTACAACACATTTGACATTTTAACTCTGCAACTGAGATATTCATTCACCTCATGGTCTACACACACACGCATACACACACAGAGAGAGAGAGAGAGGTATAAGATGCAATATTATTTAAAAAGTTCACAAATTAAAGCTTCAACATATGCTCTTATATGAATTTTACTTTCTTGGAAAATACTTAGATATCACATTGAGGGCACCTCACAGAACTAACACAGATCTCCTCCACACAGAAAACTTTGCACAATCTTGCAACTCTTCTAACCTTCTGTTTTTAAATGGAGTCTGTATTTCTGTATTCATGTTTTTGTTCCTACTGAAGTCTGTTACAAAGATTCTCCGCAACTTCAACAGAACTTAGATAAAATAAAACTGAACTCATTTTTTGTTTGTTTGTTTGTTTTGATCTTTTCTCCTCCTATCTGGAGTAGATATTTGGTGCCAATGGGCAAACAATTCTTTTTGATATAGGATGATATTTTTATCTTTTGTTTATTTTATACAGGGACTTGGTGTTTAGAATACAAACTCAAATGCTAGCTAGAGTAGCAGACAGAAGATTGATTAGAAAGTTATTCAGATGATAGCACTAGAATCCCTCCATAAAAATGAAAAAGCAGAACTCAATTCATGTAGTTCTAATTAAATCAAGTTTGAGGTCCATCTACTTTAGCTAATAGGTTTTCTGAAATTATTTTAATAGATTTTAATAGGTTTAATAGGAGATGCTTAATAAGAAAAGGTAGTATTTGTAAACTATTTTTTTCTTAAATGTCCATATTAAATAAAATGAAGTGGACAGAGTGAAACTGAACCTTTCCCCCTCTTCCCCCAAACCCAGACAGAGCATTCATCCTGAAGAATATTCTGCAAAAGATGAAAAACAGATGGCAATCACAGAATAAAATCAAGGTTACATGATTGTTCACTTTTCTTCTCTACTGCTCATAGCATTATCCACATCATTATAAACATAGTGTTTTTTTATAATGTTATGATTAGTGATAAAAATCCTGATGCATCTTTATGATCTTGCTACTTTCCTTGTCAGTTATGTGTCTGAGACATGACTTGATGAGCACATATGCCCACACACATTCTACCACCTTTCTGAGCATATATCTGCTTACAAAATTATTTCTTCTATGTTTTCAATCATACCACAGAAAAATTATGTCAGTGAATTGTTCTGGTCAAGGTCAATTTCCTGGGGTAGCAAAGTAGTGTCAGAATAATATCAGTAGATTATACAATATTTTAAGAGAAACCAAAGGGTAGAAAAAGCAATTTATCAAAATCTCAGAGTTTCCAGAAAATGAATAGCTGCCATTAAGAAGAAATTAATTTTTTCTAACACTCTATGAATGTCTTTGGCATTCCCCTGAAGCCTACATGCCAACTAGAACAATCAAGCACACAACTGAAGAAGCAGTCTGATCCCTACTGACTGAAAACAAGAACCATCTTGTGAACAAAGTAGAATATTGTCCCCTTTTTACTTGTTGTAAATCAAGTGAGAGTGATTGAAATGCATTAAACACAAGTTTGGAAGAAATACCACAAAAATGGCTAATGGCAATCAAGCTCAGAGCATGAGGTAGGGCTTTCTCTTGGTGGCCAGCTAGTCATTTAGTAGCCTTCAGGTTGCCTGAGCTCACAAAGGACATTTATTATGAGGCAGTTAAAAGTATGATCTCAACTATATATATGTTGTGTTAATCACCATTTTATTCATCTGTGTCCTTGTTCAAACAACAAATTAAAACATTGTCCCAGGTGCTAAAGATTAAATGAAACAACTTCCTGAAACCTGAGGCTTTTAAGGAAGACACTAACCTTTGTGTCCTTGGGCACATCCAGAAAGTCCAGTGCATCTACGTTTGATAAAGAACATTCCAGAAGGATTTAACTCATCTGTTCCAGTGTTCCGTCCCAAGAAGTCTTTAGTGGTTACTGAAAAGACCATTCAGGGAATAAAGAACTTCCAGGTATGCAGATGGAAAGATCAGACATCTCTGCTGAAATGGTGTACAACTTGCTGAGCCTGTACAAAAAGAGAAGACGCTGCTTATTTGGAAAAAAAAAAAACAACCCCAAACAAAAAAAAACCAAACAAAAAAAAAGACCAACAAGCCAAACCAAAGAACTGAAAGAACCCAAAAACTCAGTTTCTCAGTTTAAGAATGAAAAGAAATTTTTTGCACTAGGGCCCCAGAGGTAGGACATGTCAGCTCATGTTTCTGGAAATACCGTGTCAGTGTCTTGTAAACATTGGCAGTCTGGAATCTGGAGCACAAGTTAGAGAAGAAGGGGAAGGGGGAAGGAAAATTACTACAAATCCATTTCACAATACTAAACCCCAAACAAAAGTCATTCCTAATGACAGAAAATGGCTAATTACACTTGTTTTAAGTGGGCTACAGGAAAAGGAATGTTAGATATTTACTGGAAAGAGGTAATATATTGCACATGCTACTGCTACTCTGCTATGTTTCACTCTTGACGTTGGCCAGAAATGTATTTTACAGCCATTTTGTAAATCACTGGAAAAACTACTTCTATACTGAGAACAATGCCAAACACATCTAGAGAAAATGGAAAAAACATCTAGTGAGAATTGTTTAGATGATCATGTCTCTTCGCTATTTTCTGGGTATTTTTAGGGTTTCTTTTTAATAATCTAACTATGCCTCCATATTGAAAAAGTGGGTCACAGAGACAAATGTGAATATGGTATTTAATTCCAAACCCCATACTACAATTTCTAGCTTCAGGCTGCATCATGTACATTTCTACTTGCACTCAAAGTAAATCAAGTCCCAAGGAATTTGGAGTACAGTTAAGCTCTCAAAATCATCAATGCCAATGTGACCTGCCAAAAGACATTAACTCTGCTATTATTCTGTTAGCTGGGAAAAATACTTGTGAGTGGAGGATCAACATTAAATCAAAGGGTTTCTGCAAAAATATTGCAAAGAACGACCAGTTTGAGCACCTTTGCAATATGGTTGGAGTCTAAAAAGTGCAGATGCCTTTGCACACTTGAAACTAAATTTTGCACCTATGAAAGAATGTAGAAATGTGCAAAAATCTTGTAAAAGTCTAGGAGAATAGCAGCCATCCTTTCTTTGTAATGTTCAACACACAATTTCCATCTACATTACATAAACCACTTACTCAGCTCAAGAGCAGTTTACTTCTGACTGCTGTTGCCTGTAGGATACATGATTTGCAATGCTGAGTACTTCGTTTTTCCATCACAAACAATTATTCATTAATAATTTATCAGATAAATGGCTTCTAATTGAGCAATTTAAAAAATGTAGGCAAATCAATGGCAAAAGACACCAAGCAGCATATTATAATGATACAATAATTCGAGTTCATATATTAGAGTGAATTGATAGTGTCCCAAAAGCCCTCTTTTGATAGCTCAGTTTCAGAGAGTAAATGTTCAGCTGAAATAACCAATAAAACATCTCAACTACTGCTCTGAGAAATCATGCTGGTATCATGTACAGTATCTTTGAGAGCTAATAAGTTGGCTCTGGAAAACAAACAAACAAACAAACCCTAGAAAACTCCTCTGTGAACGTACAAGCTCTCCCTGGGGGGAGATTAATAGTCACATGGAGAAGACAATGAACTTGTCTCTCAGTCATGTGAATGAGATTTTGAAAATCATAATGGTCTGATTCTTTGATGCCAGTGATACTTAGAGATATAGATTGTAGCATTAGATCCAAACAGAGTTTGTTATCACTCGTATGTGCGACACAGATAGTGAGGGAAGCAAATGTGATAAATCTCTTAAGAGGGAGCTCTCAAGGGCTCCTAATGTATCACAAATAAGTCCTGCTTTGAGTTACAGGATTTTCAGCTGAGTTGTTCACAAGGAAAATGAAATGCATTCTAAGGGCTGTGCCATGGCAATCATCACCACCTTTCAGGTTTCAGAGAAAAGAAGGGAGATTTGGAAAGACTTTTAGAGAAAAGCTGCATAAAAATATTTTCCCTCTTTCCTAGGTGCATTGCATGAATTAAATGGCTTAAATTTTTCCAGGGCTTTGGTCAAGCTCCCTAAGAATAATGTTGTTAAAAGTCCTATCATTTTACAGGCATCCTGTATTTGCAGAAAGGGCTGATTTCCCATCAGACTTGAGGAGACTAGTCAATAATGTACTGACAGTATGTAGACTTATTTATAAAATGGATACTGTTCAGTTAAATAAACACATATATTCTACAAAGGATAGATTGTTTTCAAACTTAGATGGAATTTATCATCCATTATTTGATGAAGACTCATTAATAATATACAGTAAGTTTCAGGAATGACAGATCTACCAATAAAAGCCACAACTCAATGTGGAATATGTGTGAACATCAATATATGTAATTATATATAAATGATCACAAATATCATCAGTTTATTTATTGTGAACAGTATAAACAAATACATATGAAGTGAAAAATCAAATTAAATGGGGTAACATAATTATTTTTTTCTGATTTAATTTCTAATTTTACTTTCTGTTTATACTAATGAGAACACTAGAGCATCTTGTTTAGTGACTATCTATTTTCAATGTGTTTATCTACTCTACCTAAGACTAGAGTCTTTGTCCACACCAAAAATAAGAGTTGTTGAAGATTATGTTTGTTTATTTTAAATAATGGACTTGAGTTGGTTTACAGGTTTCCTTTTCTGAATCTGTTAGCTGCAGGGGATTTTTGGAAAAGGGAACACCCTGCAAGAAATATAAAAACAGATGACAAGACAAGAGTCTCCCGATCCTAAAGGAAGAATTTAAAAATAAATTTTCAATTATTTTGTTTTGTTTATTTTTAATGCTTTTTCTTCTCTTCTAGAAAATAGCAAACAGTTAAACACATGAAAGTTACTATTCCTCAAACAATACACAAATTCTGGTGATGTGCCCATGTCCATTTCAATAAAAAAGTAAAACGAGTAAGATTAAAACATGAGAGCTAAATCATATTTAGCACTTCTACAGAGTCAGACAGAAGGCATTAGCTCACAAAGTGTCAAGGCTTCTCTGAAAGGTTCAAATCACCGTCAGAGTTGGTCCCTGCAAAAATAATGGAATTTGCCATAATGTCATGAAAATAGATACAGAGAGGCATAATTGTGTGACTGGGGACAAAGAAGAAGAAAATAAAATCATCAGTCACTTACAGATATTTTCATTTTCAAGCTTCCTCTGACTTCCCTCTGTTCCATAAAAATAATTTTAAGAAAACCCTCAAGTTTCTGAGCCTGTAGCATCTGTCCAACCCTGATAATCAGACTGCCCCAACCTCTAGGAAGGCAGAGCTTCTAATGTTTGTTTCTCTGGGATAAATCTTTCTGACAGACAGCCTTGGGGCAGTGGTGTTGGGAAGCCCTCCAGCACAGTCCTTCAGAGATGATCGCACATCAAGAGCAGGAGCTCTTGATGGAACCTGAGAGGAATTTCTACAGATTGCTTTTTCCACCTGCTGCATAAATATGAAGCATACTCACCCTCAGGGAAACAACCCTCCATTCTTGCAAATTTTGACATGCCACGTATTACCTTTTCAGCTGTTATTCAAAATGTTTTAAAGATGTGTGAGGCCATGGCAAGTCACAATGGCCACCACACCACTGCCTTTGTGATTAACTTTTCAGTTCCAAACTAGTTCCAGTTTTGGTTGTATGATAGAATGAATTTCAAGTAGCTCAATGATTTGCCACCAAAAAGCTGAATACTAGCATCCTGCATTTTTTAAAAGATATATTTTTCCTTTTGGACGCAAATTTCATTGTGATAAAACATGGCTGAGAATATTTGCTTCTAGGTAATAAAAGTTGCTAAACACTGTGCTAGTGTGTCCACATTTCAAAATAAGCACAAATCTCCTCCTTTTACTCTATTTAACTGTCAGGCAAAAGGCAAGATCAGCATTCCACACTGAGAAATATGTTACTATGGTGTAAACCTAGTGCAGCGAGTCTACACTGAGAAATTTGAAACAAGTCAAAAAAATTATCGGACTAAAATTACATTAAAAAAAGGTATGAAATGTGCAGTAAATCTTTTGAGGCAGTAGTCTTAAATAACAAGGCCGTGCTTCAATAAATATTTAATAAGAAAAACAAGAATAAAATAATCATGAACAAAAATTCTCAAAGTACCCTAGACCAGGGGTATGTACAGCACACATAATCTCATTTATACTTGAGGACCATTCAAAGTACCATGAAAGGGCAAGTATTTTCCTATAACCCACTGTATTTCATATGTACAATAAATATGTACAATATACACCTTACGTGAGTTTTTGTGCATGAGCTCTGCAACAATTATTCAGTACAAATTGCTACCTGTGACAAGAGTAGCTGCCTTACTGATGTAAATCCAGCACATTAGTACAACTATATAGACAGCTACAGCAGCGGAAACTCTGCTGCATGATCTACAGAAATAGGTCAACTTTATGAGGAAATGACTTGTTCTTAGAGGAAATAAATAATGAATTTCCACCTGGGGACAGACTCCCTTGCAGGCATGAGGCCAACATGAATTTTCTTAGCAGGAAGTCTGTTTTCTCTGCGAGTCAGAAAAAGGAACAGCCAGTGCCCCAGCATCACTGCCTGGGTGCAGAGAGATGCCTTTCATCACACTTACATGAGGCACAGTGCAAAAGGGTATAAGGAAAGGATGGAGCTATGACAGCACTCATATCACAGCCCTGGCAGCAAGGGTATACCGTGCTCACTGGGAAGGGAAGGCTACAACACATAGTGACCCTCAACAGCTTTGTGTGACAGTGAGAAAATGACAAGGGCCAGTGGGACTCACACATGCTCATCAGCACATTACAAACTGACAACCCTGTCCAAGGATTTAATGAATGCAGTTAAGGTACCCATATGTAAAAAGAAGACATTTGTTATGAATTCGTTTCTCATAATATATGTATTTTTATGTTCAAAGACATTTAAATACATGTATTCATAACACCAATTATTTTTGGGCAAAAGGAAATGGGTAAAACCAGCATTTATTATGATAACTGCTATGGATTTTTTTACATTCCAAATCTGTGTATGTATTAATAACAGCTGCTTCATCTCTTCACAGCTGCTTATTACATCTTCCCATGCAATAGTAAGATATAATCTGTAAGTGAAAAGCTGAAAAACCATCACATGGGATTCTTCTCTCCTATGTCATAGGTACTGTCTTTCCTAATCCATGAGGTCACAGGCAAGCTCTTTATTTTAGTGTTAGGCAGGGGCAGGATAGCTATATTTTTGGTCATGTTTCCTGCCCTCTCAACTGCAGATTCCAAATATTCCAGTTATCCAGAGTTTTAAATAGAGGCAAGAAAATTCACAGGAATACCCATTACTGCAGCCTATCAGATACAGGGAGAAGATGAGGGAACTGAGTTCATTCAGCATAAGAAAGGAAGGCTAATGAGAGACCTGGCTGTGTTCTGCAGCCACCTGAGAGGAGGGCATGGAGAAGATGGACACACTTCCAAAAATATCCTCAAACATCCACGGTGGGAGGATGAGAAGCACTGGGAGGTACCTGCTGTGTGACTGCCCTGTTTTTGGTGAGAGGTTGGACCTGAGGCACCCTGAGGCTTCATGCCTCCAGGTGACTGCTGAGCAGAAGTCCTGGCTTCCCTGACAGATCAAACACTGCTTCCCACAAAAATGCTAGGCGTTGCTCAGAGGAAAGAGCTTATCTTTCTGAGTGAAATCTACACATCAGTACTCTGAATCCCAAATCAGATTTTATGCACAAGACCTGAAGAGTCTCAGCCTCATCAGCTCTCCAGAGGAAGTACAGTCCCACGCAAACGTAACTTCACAGACCTGAGCTGACTTACAAAGATACACAGACTGTAGAGAGCAGTAAATATAATCTGAATGCAAGTATCACTGTGACTTATCTTTTCACTACATTTGCCCATTAAAGTAAGTTATTTTGGGAATGAAGTACAGGCCAATTGTAAAATCAGTTAGATGTCTCCCCTTGATCACTTTCACTCCTGAAACTGATGAGCGTATAAATTAGATGAATTAATACTTTTCAGTTCTATTTTCTCTGATTGGACAGTTTATGTATTTAATCTGTGTTTACAGGAGCTTCACATTTTCTCAATGTGAAAGGTTTCAGTATGATTCCAGGCAGGCAGTGAAAGCAATATAGTGCTACACTGAACCTCCTGGTATCTGATTCAACCCCCTCCTCAAAGGCAGCATCCATTGATCTCAGCACCTTGCTTCTGAACCCCTTCTCTCTCCTGGCTGCAGCAGCAGCAGCCTCATGTGACACCTGCAGCTGGTGAGGAAATATGAGTTTTCCACAGGCACACAGAGGGACAGCTGCCAGGTGCACAGGCAGCACTCTGGGTATGGATTCATTGTGTATCTGTCTATTCAGGCTCAAAAGGCAGCCTATCGCTACCCAGTCAGTTGTTTAAGCAGTGTAAATGGCCACTTTTTCAGAAATTGCTTCTGTACTTGAGTGAAGACACTGTCAGCCATGAAGCATCTAAAAACTTGCCTGAAAGAGTTACTCTGCACCGTGTAACAGCCACATTTGAGATAGAGCAGCAGTCTTTATTTCCAATTTGCTTTTATGTCAGTCCCCATCCCGCCCAAATCCTGACAACAATTATTATATTAACAGCAGATTGAAATACGTTTTTCCTTTACAGAACAGAGATATTCAGTCCAGTCTCAGATGACATGGTTAAAGTTTCACAGTGTTCTCCTGTCACATGTCAGATTAATTAACTCAGTCTTGATTAATTTAAACTAGAAGTTTCTTTTATTCAACCTTCTAAAATACCAAATTCCACTGATTTCCTGCAGAGATACACAGGCACAACAATTCCCATTGCAATCTTTCATTATTCTTTACAGAGATACTGTGCCATATTCCATATTCCCACTAGAATTGCACTGATGTGGCTGTACTGACATTGGTAAAATTATTCTTGATTTACTTTGGCACAAAAGAGATCAGCATCATGTCTACTGGGATAAGATAGTTCCTCCCCATGGTCATATTTACTTTACTTAAGACTACCAAAAAAAAGTATTGCTAAGACAATTTCAATATACCATCCTTTCTCATAAGAAAAAGGAAAAGGAAAATATAATTACAGCCTGCTCTAAGGTGAACTGCTGCTTTTTGTGATTGCCTGGAAGAATGAGAAGAGTATCAATCCAGGAAAATATCTCTGATGTTCAGATTCACATGCACTCACAATAATCTTTATGTAATACTGCTTAAGAAATAATCAGGCCTGAAAAAAAAACTTTCCTCAAAAAAAGGGAGGCAGCTTTCATTAAAAATTGAGAAAGCAACTGAAATGAAAATAGTTAAGCTTTTGTTATTTCTATGCACAAGTGTTTGCCAGCTTTAGCAAAAACCAGCAGATCCTCTAATAGGCTCTACCAAGAGTTGCTGTCTTTGGCATGTGGAGCTACATCAGCTAAGCAAATAGGAAGGCTGGGGAAAACAACCAAAAAAGAGGCATTTGATAAATGAAGATTGTCAAGGATAGGCAAGCAAGTGACAGAAGATGCTTCATTGGGAAAGGAAGATGAATGCTTCAAAAGACTTTCTTTTCACATTGGTGAATATCTTCCACTATTTCTATTTAACATATCAAGATTAGTGCTATCTGAAAAATTTATTGGCTTTTTAGAAGCCAATTAGCACTAGTGAATAACCACTTTACTTCTCATGCATGTCAGTTTTGGAAATTAAGTATACATCCTCAGGGTGCTCAGGCACCAGAGTGGTAAGAATAACACAAGACCTTGAAATGAATAGAAACTACTCAATATGTAAACATATTGAGATAATGCTACTGGTGATAATGTTAATGGTAAGGCTGTGGGGAAGTGACAGAGCTTTTGTGGATGCACTGGAAGTTTGTTTAGCCACAAATCTTGGCCAATACACCTTCTCTTTCAGCACTAGTTTGCAGCCCTAGCATCTCCTAATTAATCTATGAAACTATGAGTTACATTATGCAGCCAAGAAGCCTTAAAGGCTTAAACCTCCTAGTCAGGACTTCCACTTACATTAATATGAATACTTTGCATAGAGAGCTTGCAAATGGGGCTAAAAAAGTTAAGCAGAGGGTCTGTTAGCTCTTCATCCTGACATAACAAGCTGGATGTGAAGAGCATTGATTTAGCTCCAGGTGTGTATTACTCAACCCATGAGCTTTAAAGATAAGCCGAATAAAAATTTTCTTAGGAATTCCCACAGTGCTGTAGCACAGAAATCTTTCACAGCTGAAAAACTTCATTTGAATTAAAATATAGAGGATTTCCCCGCTACACTGATAACAGAGCTATTATTTTCCTTTTTTTTATGGTGATCCTCCTTGTGAAATTAGGGTATGCATTCTAGGGGTTACTTTTCCTATAACTTGAGGGGTTTTTTAGTTCATTCCTCAATGAAAACTGGGGTCCTTATTGCTCCCTTGACTCTGGACTTCACAAAACTGCAACAAAATATCATTGTGCCTAAAGAACACTGGCAACACTAAAAAAACCACAAAACAAAATACTCATCAGCAAAACACCACCTTTTCAAAGCAGGTGTTTATGGAGAGCGAGCTCTCTTCCTGTCTTACAATTCCTCCTTTACTTAATTTTGCATAACAGCTATGGTTATGTGGCAGATTTGATCTGGCACAGCATATAACCCAAAAAGGTCATCAATGGCCATTCTCTGAAACCTAAGGTGCTCTCAGCATACAGCAGCAGAGACTGAAATGGATGTCAGAGGCAGCTGTGTGCCAGAAAATGGAAATAATTGTGTGGGTCTACCAAAATACTGATGTCAACTCAGCACTTTACACCTCTGCGCATCAGGATGAAGTGACTTCTGATGTTCATAAATCTTCTACCTCTGGTTTTCTTCAGGGATCAGCATCAAGGCAATGAAAAAGGCAGCAGGCAAAGCTGAATTAAATATACAGACATATTTTCAGCCAAGTTTTCTCTACCTTGCCCAAAACAGGTACAGTTTCAGTACAGGTAGGAACTGATGCATGTCTGAGGAAGGGGTTTAATCTATCAAGTTTATTTCATTTAGAGGATCATTTTCATGACTACAAAGAAACAATCATTCTTAAATCAATATCTGGGAAGATGTGTGTCCAGTAAGTGCTTACTCCTTTTTTCATACTCTTCTCTGGAGATCTGTGAGACAGATGGTTCAAAGGACCTAACCCTCATTTCTCCAGAACAGAAGGCTTTGCCCTTGGGCTTATTGCTGTCACAGCATGCATATGACCTCCACTTCTCTTTTTTCTGAAGCTGAGCTTGCCCACCAGTTCTAGGACCTGTGGTGACTCATATGGACAATGATTATTTGTCATCAAATAAGCTTAAAATTATACATAGCCAAAACCAACCAAAAACACCAACAAAAAAATACCAACCAAAAAAAAGACCCCAAATTTTATCTTACCATTTTGGGGAAAAAATTTTATACTTTTCGAACTAGCTTTGCTGAAAGTTAAAAGAAGAATCCTATTTGCAAATACGTATATGCAAATGAACTATATCTTTCAAATGAGAACTTGCATTGACAAACTTTCAGGTTCAAGAACCCAGGTGTAGCAGCTGTGGTCATTTAATTTCTACAGACACATTCCTGATGAAACAGATTAATTTTAAAATGTGCAATATGGACAGAGATGCAGCAATTCACACTGCATTTCAAACAATTCCTGCTCAGCATTGCTAATTAAAATAAAATCCAAAACAAGAAATATGATACCTCATAGTGCTGTCAAAAGTCTGAAAACCAGCAGATTCCAAACACTCCAAAGATAAAGTCTCAAGAACTCTCAGTGCAACAAATCTGTTCCATATGAAAGCTTTATAGATCTTGCTCAAAGCTTCAAGAAATGCAAATATCATCACTGCATATAGGTTCTGAGCTGATATCATTTGCCATACCTCCATGGAAGTCAAGGATTATACATTGATTTCCACTAATGAGGGTCTGACCAAAAAAAAAAAAAAAA
>VXBB01009104.1:776791-862764 GCA_013399915.1 Illadopsis cleaveri | reverse complement strand
TTGTTTGTTTTTTTGGTTTTTTTTTTTGTGGTAGTGTCGTAATATCACTTGCATTTTATCTACCTTTTTGTTATTTTCTCAGAACGTGCTTTTAGATCTCCATAAGGGGGATAAGTAGTAGGGAAACAGTATTCTAGTTATTTCAGCTTTTGTCATCAGGAAGAAAACAGACACTTTTGTGTGGGATAGGTAGGCTGCAGGGATACAGCACACCAAGCTTCCCATGGTGAAGGAAAATGCAACGGGTGCAGATAAATCAGACTAATGGTATGCTCTGTATCCATACACAATCTTCTGCTTTGTCCAGCACTCAGGCTGCACCAAACACAAAACTGATTTATACATACTTTAAAAAGGAGATGAGGTTCCAAAGAGGCTGGGTGGCACGAAACAGAGCTCCACAGTGGCACAGACATGAAATTGTTGGAGCAGGGGAGCACAGCTGATTTAGCAGGTGCATCTGTAGCTGTGTGCAGGACACCAAGGATTTCTTCCCCACTATCCCAAGGGAAATCTCAGTTTCAAGACCAGCTGCTAGAAACATTCAGCTTTGCAAGTTTGGTTTTTCTAAAATGACAACAGCATTAGGGACAGAACTGAATGATGAAACTAAGCAATGAAATTTTTTCCATTATTGAATTTTTCTTCTTTGAATAAAGTGGGATCTATTTTCTCATAAAAAGAGTAGAAGCTTTGCAGCAGTAAATATTATATAAGACAAAACTATTTCTTATTCATGGATCTGCGGGGAGTTTTTGCGTGATCTTGGTTAGCTCTACAAAGCAAGCATTTAAACAGCCAATACAAATTTCATGAGATTAGTTGACAAATAACTACTTCTTTTCCTTGTTCTGGACCACTTTATAAAACATTAATAGAAAAATATCCATAAACCAATGGTTTTTAAAGTCAGAAGACAACATTATGGATTTTCAATGCAATCTGAAAACATATTAAGATGAATTCTTCAAAGAATTTCTATGGAGCTTGGAATATGATAAGTGCAAAACCCAAAATCTATGATGACAGTTAATCTAACACAAGGGAGTCAATTTCCTAAATAAGGCACCTGCTTGAACTGAGCTGCCTTACCAAGCTTTAAGCTTAAAGCTTAAAGATTAATTTAAAAAATACCTCAGTGAAAGATGGTTTGACACATCTTAGCATCCCTCATGTCTTCTTATGCAATACTTGGCAAGTGTTATTGCATATTTAGAAAACAATAAATACAGTATAGAAATATAGCTCTGAAGGTATACAAGTATACTTTTTGGGTGTTTTGCATCTCTGACCTATTCCTAGAAAAAAATACCATTTACTAAAAATTTATACTGTTCCTGTACATGTGTGTAATTGTAAATCAGTTTTAGCACAAAAAATACTTTTTAACTGTTGACTAGTAGCTGTGAGTTCTCCCAATAACACTGAAATCTGTGACATCCATTTTAAGAATATGTGAAACAATTCTTATACTAATGTCCAAGGATTAAAGAGAGAAGATAGTTTAGATTTTTAACACTCCCCACTGATGAAAAATTGTTTAGAGTCAAGGATTTAACTGTGAGAATACAGTCGTTGCCCAATAACCATATCAAGAAGCTACTGCACTGGGCACAGATGTGTGCAAAGCTCAGCCATATGAAAAATAAATTACAATGAACCCACAAAGGAGTGAGCACTGAGGAAGAAGGGGAAAAGAACTCAACAAGGTGTGATCAAACAAAAAAGAGTGCAGGAAAAATGCACTGAGACCAGAAAACCAAACAGAAAATGCAACTGATATCTGCATAGGTTGGAGTGTTAAAATTGATTTTACAATAATTTCTGCCACAAATTTTATGTCACAATAGCATAATTTTGAAGTCAAATTAACTCTCTATTATATCAGCTCTTACAAGCAGTTTTCTTGGTTCTCCCATCTAAAGAATGAGTCTCGTATATCTGTGAGACATATTGTACCACCATGTCCAGCTATAACCCTGCTGATTTCTCATTGTGACTGCCCTGCCTGATGGGGGAGGGCTGGACCTCAACTGAGGTTTCACATCACATTCAGGGAATGCATACAGAAATGAATGCTGATGGTGAACATGTGCTCTGGGAGGTGGGTGAGGGCCATTCTGTGAAATGTGACAGACTTCACTGCCTTGCAAAACAGTCAGGTCAGCAGAAGGCACTCTCAACTCTCCTGGCTTACACAGGCAGTGCTGATAATGGTTGGACTTTATTAGTCTTTCATCACCATTCTGTGATGTTCTAAGGATTTTTAACTGATTCTGTTGTCATATCTCTTCAAGAGCAACCAGCAAGATCCTGATGTGACTTCCAGGAAGGAAAACCTGCAGGAAGTCTGCAGAAAGGGACTGAGCTAGAGCAGATGGTACAGAAATCTCCTTTGCTTTATTTTCTGGCTGAAGAGAATTTTGGAGCTGTATGTGTTGGGCAGCACAAGGTGGAAACCTTTGAGCTGAAGGAGCAGCATAAGCCCAGCCATGCTCTCAGGTTCCTCAGCAGAACCTATTTGTTTAGGCACAGAGGCACTGTTCTGCCTCATGTCCTCCAAATTGTTGGTAGTGAATGCATCATCTCAAGTCAAGGGAACCACCATCACATACAAATGTTACAGCTTTTTTCTCCTTCACTGTCCTTCAGTGTGGTCTCAGGCACCTGGGATCAGAAGTCACCAAAGAGAAGGGTAGATCCTTATTTTTCAACCGTCTTTCCTATCGTGGTTCTCCTTTTGCTTCTCTACCTTCCTCCAGGAATATAGGCACCAGACACACTTTTTCCCCAGAACTCTTGCTACACAAATCCTGGATGAAATGACATCTAACTTCTTTGAAGGTGAAGTGTTGAAGATTTGAAGGTCAGAGAACACTGAAATCTCACAAAATGTGACTAAACTCTATGAGAAGTTAGGCAATTTTTAAGATGGACAAAAGTGGAGGTTTTTTTGGTTTTTATTTTTTTTGTACAAGAGAAGCTTATTTAGAATAAAGCACTATTTTTCTTGAGCCCTTATGTTTAATGGAGTTCTTCTTTCCTCCATCAGTGTATCTCAGTAACATAGCTCTTCTCAGAAACTGATAGTAATAACTTCTGTTTGAGAAGGAGTTTTATTAATAATTCCTTTTGGTTCTGGAACAAAATCACCCTATGAGCCCTAAAAGACAAGGTCTATTTCCTTTAGGCTTTGATATCATGTGAAGTCTTGCAGGAAATCTTTAAAAAACATTAGAATGGGCCAAGCAACAATGGAGAGGTTATTTTTTCACCAGTGGTGATGCTTTTGACTCCTGTAAACTCCTACTGGTAGCTCTCTAGGACATCTCAACCCTCCATGTTTGCCTCTTGTACCTCCAGCTGAGGGCTCAGGGACGAGCAAGCAGAAGTGTGGTTTTAGCAGAAGCACTAAATTGGAGAACACTATTCCTAAACCATGACAGTTATCAATTTCACTTTCTTCTACTATGTGTATTTGTTCAGCAAAAATCATGATTAAAAAATCATAGAGTGGTTTAGATTGGGAGGGACTTTAAAAATCATCTAGTTCCAAGCCTCCTGCCACTGGCAGGGACACATCCTACTTGACCAGGTTGCTAAATGCCTCATCCAATTTGACCTTGAATGCTGCCAGGGATGGGGCATCCACAGCTTCTCTGGATAGCCTGTTCCAGTGCCTCACCAACCTCACACTTCTACATGCCTACCTAAATTTTCCCTCTTTCCATGTGAATTCTTTATTCCTTGACCTATTGCTATGGTTTCGGATGAAGAATTAAAAAAATATTAATGAATCTTATACTAACAAGCCCTTATGTGCTCTTATGCAGTAGGGAACTTGCCATTTTCCTGTATCTAATATTCAAGGTATTAAACTCACCAGGAAACTGGAGCTGCTCTTAGAGATACTGCAACAGATATCGCCCTCTAAAGCCTTGAGAAAGAAAATTATCCCATGTAAGGGAGAAAATTATTATGGCTGTTCTGTTGAGTGCTATCCGTTCAGCTTACATACAGGAAAACAGACCAGATCAGGAAAAAAGTGGTACACAGTGGTACCAGCCCCACATCTCCTGTTGCCCCATCAAAATTGGCTGACACCAATGTTAACACCTTAAACTGGTGCTACACATAACCTTACTTTCTCTGTGGATCACTGGCTGGTACCCGCTCACTTGGACAGGACAGATACATTTTCCCTAGCACTGCATAGCTGTCTTTGTGTAGCTTTATCAGGGATAATGCTGACTCTGCAGTTCCACTCATATGTCTACTCAGATGAGGGATATGTACATTTCAAATGCTCTAACTCACAGTGAAATCTCTTTCTTCATAAATAACACTGATTTCTCCTCTGCGCTTTTCCCTGCCGCTGCTCCCATAGACAGCACAGAACAAGCTCTGTGACAGTGATTAGAAACCCTGACATAAACAGCAGGATTGTTATCTGTCCTTCAACAGATGGGAGCACTGCCAGCAGGAGCCTATTTAAGCTTATTAAACAGGCAAGGTCATTTCACTCCTGTCAAAGTTTTGTTTTCAAATTTCTCTGTGGAAAGAAGTTTTATCGGTTTCTATTATCATTCTCCTGATGTTTTCATTCACTGATGGAACTTCTCCAAAGAAAGGAGGAAATGTGGCAATTTTCATTTTAGTCCCTTAGCTACATATATTACTTCTACCTTATCAACAAATATGTATTACTTTGCACAGTCATGTGTTAATCTCTATAGCAGCCAGCACAGGAGGTTATGTAGTCATCTTTAGCACTCTGCAGATACGTGTTTTCCATTATACTCAGAAAGCTTTTCTCCCTGGGGGGGCTTCTAATGTGATATTTAGCTTGAATCCTAATGCAGCTAAGCTCCATCAAAACCATGCATATGGACTCAAGGGTAACTGTAAATAATGCAAAAATAGATCAATACTAATCTTGACTTGTTTGTGTGTAATTCTCACAGAGCTCTTATGACTCCAGCCACATTCTGTGCCATAGATTCTGACTGGCTGCTCATTCCCAAGTTGTGGCAGGGACTTCAGGGGTATGCAACATCAGCACTGCTCTTACAGATCATATGTAAAATGTAAGGAGAATTCCATTATCTCTCTCTAAATATATATAAGGATATATAGCATATGGTGTCTAGAATATATTCTTTTCTAGAGAAGAATTAAGTTAAAGATGTAAAATAAATAACTTTAGTGTTGTTCACTACTGTGGGACTTAACTTTCTAATCCTATTGTGTTGGATGATTGTGTTTTATTTATTCAGCTTATCAAGAATAAACAGACTTAGAAAACAACTATGATTTATTCTAAATCTTAAAAGAAGCAAAGTGTTTTTCTATATTGTACCTGTTATGTCAGTAGACTATATTTGTGCATGTGTATTCTATGCTAGAAAAAAGTCAACCATTCACAATCATTTATTGAAAACCTATTTGAATACAACTATTTGTTGGCCCCCATTAAATAATAACAAACATTTAGTTCTTAAAGTGTGTATTTTTATTTTAAAGCTAGAATCCCATGAACAAACATCTAATTATCTTCTAAAGGTGTTCAATTTGGAAATAATTCTGAATTATATAATTTCCTGGACAAAGAACTGACTTCTCTCTTCTTCCCCCATACTGTTTATCTGTTGTGATTTTTCTTGTTTCATTTTTCTATTCACCAGCTCCTTTTAGCAATACCAAGCAAAAAGCTGCTTTTTCAAGCATCTGAAGAGCATTATGTTGAGGAAATCAGCTCCTTGCAGGGTTTTAGAGGTAGATTTTTCTCATTAGATAGTAGCAGACAGATTGCTGACGAAGGTTCTAATAAGCAACATTAAAGCAGTAATACCATGAGCTCAGGGTTTTGTACAACTTAGCAAACCGTATGCTGCAGAACTTGGGATCTCTTTCCAGCTGTCAACTGACAGTATCCCTGGGTTCCTGCTAATTGGCGACACACCAAGGCAAACAAGTCAGCTAATTCCAGAACAGTGAACTGATTAACTTCGGGTGTATATGCATATTTATAAAGAGAGTGTTGCATTTGTCTCAATAATCAAAACTAGGTTTAGCTTTCAATTTTAAAAGTTGTGGACTAAAAAAGTACTAATGGCACAAAAAACCCAACCTAGGACTAATTCTTTCAAGTAAATGTTTGAAAACTGTATTGATGTCAAAAATAGAGAATGTCTATGTATGTAGAAAACTGGGATTAATCAGTCCTTGTGTCATTCCTGTCTACTCATAAAAGCGTCACAATTATTTTTCTACTGTAAGATAAAGACATTTTGTAACAATATAACATTTTCTCTACTTTAATGCAGAGCAATTAGATTAAAATAGACTAGTTTTCACTTTTTACCTCTTTAAATTCATATAATTTTATCAGAAAGCCATAAACTGAGAAAATAATGTCTTTTTAGATCTATAACAGCATAAAGTATTTCCTTTGATTTTTTTCAGTGTAAATATGAATGTTTGGGTCAGCAGGTGCCACTCTCCACTGCCATGTACACTGGGCAGTCTCTTGACTCCACAATCAAACCGAATGTTTGCAGCGTACAAGATCCTATGGAGCAGTCAGGAAAGCATTTCTACTCTATGACCAAAATTTTGCAACTTTGTGAAGAAAGAAAACTAAAGACATCAAAGAGCTGGAAAAGAAAAGCATATTGATAGGTATGCTGCAGAGTGATGGCATTAGAAGCTATAGATGGTCAAGACAATCATAAAGCATCTTCTGATTATATTTGTCTCCCATGCATGCCTGATCTCCTTACAAATCAGAATGTGCATCTAAGGATAGGCTCATGTCACGGTTACCCTTTTTCGTGACCATGCTGAAAGCAACTGTGGTCTCTTTTCAATATAACAGAAGCACAAAGAGTTCTGCAAGCAGAAGCTGAAACCCTATGTCTGGTTAATAGCAACAGTGTCTTCCATTTTAAAGCAGAAATAGGTGTCATGTATTTGTACTTCTGGTCCCATCACTTCATTATTCATGGTTTCAGTGTGGCTCAATCAGAAGAGAGACATGAAAAATGTTACAGTAGTCTGCCTTGCTCTCCTGATGAAGGAAGCTGTAATTTTAAATACCCTGAAGATGGGAGCGCAAATCAGTAGAACACATCCATGGCTAAAAGCAGAATTATTGTGCTGATACATGGTCAACTATTACTGTTTTTTTCTTATTTTTGAGAGAAAGAAAAAATTAGACCCTATTTTCCCCTCAAAGATGGACAATAGTGTTTTACTCTATAGTTTGCTCTGTGTTTTTTGGTCAGGTTCTCTATACATTTATTACTGTGACTTATCAATTTAAAATTAATCACTTTGACCACAACTAAATTTAAAGAGCCTAAGAGATCAGGGATATTGTTTTGTTATAGAACTGAAGATCATATTCTAGTACTACCTCTCCACAACCTCTTTTATAATTTAGAGCAAGTCCACAGTAGCAAACAAACCTTCTGCACCAAATCCCTGTTACTGTCAGTTTCCAAAAAACTTCTTTTTTAACAGGTTTTCTTACTGGTAAAATGCTATACCTGACAATTATTTTTAAGTGCTTAGTATTTCTTCTTTTGTCCACTAAACTAGTCTTAATTTTATGTGAAATTCTCTTCCTGGAGGTCATTGTGTCCATTCTGAACACTGTCCACACTCATTTAATTGAACCATTGTATAGCACAGAATGCTGCTATGGCAGGAGCAGGAATCCTAAAAGATATGTATTCAAATATTAAAAAAATATATGCAATATTTTCTGTTTCCTGAATAAAAGCAAATCAACAGAGGAAAGGGTTATGCTTATATAAAGTATCTCAGCTTGAGTGTGACAACATTAATTATCCACTGTAACATGCTGATTTATAATTATGAAATCAGTAATTTAATTGGCATCTAATGCAGTAAAAACATTCCTGCCAGTGTCATTATCTGAGTGCCAGTGCTTGATGCTTTCAAACTTAGTTAAGCTGTCAGTAATTATTACTCTGTTAAATGTATATACCTGCAAAACTGATAACAATTTAACAAAAATGTTTTAAAAGGTGCTACTACATGACCAATGAAGGTACTATCTACATATTTCAGACAAACCAGCCAAGCTCACTGCTGGTCACTGCTTTTGCTGTTGATAAAAATAGCATCTATACTCCTTGGGAAGAGAAGCTGCCACTGAACCCCGTGACTGATATTTGGATCACTGAATATGTCAATCTGAGTGTCAGAGTTTAACTCCTGGGTGCAACTGCATTCTGTGTATTTGTAGGTTTGTGATGGGTGGCACAAACTACAGATTAATGCACTCATCAAAAGGGGGAGTGGCCACTTTGAATGAAGCACAGAAGAGCAGTACAAGAGCTGGGATCAGGTTCACTGTACTCGAGGTACTTTGTGTTAAAGAGCCTGGGGACTAGTTTTACTCCTACTAGTCCTTTCACTCCTGAACTAGAGATCATAGCTGGAACAGCAGGCAGTTCTTCAGCCTTGTAGACTTGGGTGAAGGGCCTGATCTTCACAGAGCAAGTCACATAAAGGAAATACATCATAATAACCTTAACAGGACAGTGATCTGCATGAATGATGCTCTGTCAAAAGAAGAATCTAACTTAAAAACTGGGTACAGCAGGTGGTAGAAAGCAGAAAAGAGAATAAAAAACCAGTGCTGTAGTCAGTAAATCATTCTACAATGGTTTCTTAGCCTTGCTCTACGTGACATATTGTGCCTGTGTAACTATTTCTGTGATGGAAGGGATTCCTTCTACTGAAATGGTTCTACATCTTCAGCTGCTAATGGGTCTCAAGTACTACCACTCTGTGCAGTTCATTAAACCCTATGGGAATAAGCCTGAATAAGCTAGATATAACTGATGACATAACAACACGAGCTGCTGAAATATTTAGGCATAATTTTCAATTATTGCATACTGGACTTTTTTGGCTTCCTGGCACAGTTGAAGTGCTGCAACTGCTGAGTGTGAACAAGACCATTTTCTCAGATCATTTTAGAAGAGTGTCAGTTCCTTAGAGAATATGTCATTTTGATATAAATAAAAGTATTCTACTAAAAGCTGCTGAGCTAAAGATAGATATAAGTATAACCAAGACAAATATAATATTTCCAAGAGCATGGCCTATGAGGATTCCTGAAGGCAAGTAAAGAACTTCACATTAAAAGTATCATGCTGTCAGATGTGTGTATATAGAGTAGAATTCAACTCGTATTAACAAAATGTTAAACAACTTCAATGGGAATCCCTCTGCAGCTAGTGGAGAGACATATTTCTATGGGGTGATCCATCCATTCCCAAGGTAGTGTCATACAATGTCTTTGTGTTTTTTATCACAAAGAGCTTTCTACTTGCAGTTCTACAGCCTGTCTTTCACTTGCAGCTCATTTCTTTCATTGAAGTCACAACAGAAGTGTTTTTTGCATTTTCTTATGACAATATTTTCTTGTTCTTGTGGGAAAGACCACTACTATTGGTAGAACATCTGATGCTGATGGAAGTGCCCAGCTGTGGATCTTGTACTTCTGCCCTCCTTGATGGCTACCAGGGAAACTTTTCATTTTTCCTTTCCTCTCTCCTGTTTTCATCTTTGCCAAAAAGCTATTTTGACTGCCCATATATGCCACCAGCTACGGAGCCTGCTGATAAATCTCTGAGCATCTAAATCTATCTCCTTTGTGCCAGAATAGGTGACTGATATCTTTTAAACACCTAATTTTCTGACAGCTGGAGTTAGGTCAAACAAATCCCACCCTCAGGCAGTGCTAAGATGGAGGAAGCTGGCAGAAGCTCTTTCCACACATCTGACTTTTAAATACTTAGCTTATGTGCAGAATCCTAAAGACTGTGAGCAATGCACAGTAGCAATTGGATTACAGCTTATGCTGGCAGAATAACTTAGTTGTTCATGCTTAATCTTTCCAATATTTCCCATAGCTTCTGTTCAAAAGTAAGTCTCAGCCTCACAAGCACTTTCAAGTATGTGATAATATTCATAGACCATAATAACAGAAGGATGGGAACTATGAGAAGTAAACTCTCTAATTTAGTACTTATAACTCAAGACTCACAAGTTGCTTTGATCAATATAAAGGTAATTTTATAGCTGGTAATTTTATAAATAACTGGAACATGAAAAAGAAATAAATACAAAAAAATAAAAGAAAAACGAAGTTATTATTTAGACAATTGAAAAAAACAGGATATGCAAGAGAATGTGGAATACTTAATTCAGTTTCTTTGCGTATTTTTATTATTAATTGTCATCACTAAGAAGATTCACAATGAGAGCATCATCCCAATTTTTAATCACTTAATCTTTAATCACTTAAAGATTTGTGAAGCATCACACAATTACCTTTTATTCTCCCTTTTCTCCCATAAGAATGATAGAAAAAGAGCTGTTTTTAAAATAGCATGCTGCAATACATAATGGCCAAGTATTTATAAAATATTAACTGTTAGTGAGACTCTTCAGAATAGTGAATTGTTACCCATTGTCTAATGAAAATGGAGCCAATTCAAAGCAGTCACTGCTGTAAAGATACCCACCATAGATGCGAGTACAGAAAAACATTATGTTATGAAAAACATTATATCTTTAAAAGAATAAGAAAGAAATCTGAAATGCAAAAAAGTTCCAGTTTAAGTACACAAAACACAAAAGTCTTCTGTTAAGGCATTCTGAGAGAGGCCTGACCCACCAGCTTTCCAAACCAGGCAGACAGTAAGTGAGACACAGCAGAGCAAATTAGGAACACACAGACTTAGTTATGTAGTTTCTGGAGCAGAGCTGATTCATATTCAGCCTAAGAGAAGCCTAGGGAACAAAAAACTAGCCTGGCAGAAGTAGCCTGTTAAAACATTTGTGTACTCATTTTTCTATTAGATGCAATCCATAATTGAGCATTAAGTAGTTTGTTCGAGACAAATCAGTGTTGAGAGTGCTCATAACTTTTTGTGAGTGTCCTAATGTGCTTTTCTTAAATAACTGGCTTCTAGGAGTTATTTTTTATTTAATTGTTGAGTTATAATTGTTAGATATATTTCTGGCCTCAATAGCTGTGCTAAATTTTGAAAATATTATCAGATGATATAAAACCAGAAGGCAAATAAAAAGAAGTGCAAATGTTGTTGGCTTGTTTTGACTTATTTTTTACATTGTGATTTTTGAACAGCAAAGATTAAGCACATGCTTATATGTTTTGCTAAACTTGAGTTGGTATGTGGTGTAAAGCAGAGAAGAGAACAGGAGTGAATAGGTGACAAGTATGATTTAAGGCTTGAAAAATAAGGGCTTTCTAGAATTGGGTCTTAGTCTGTCTTTTGTACAAGCTAATCTAGATTCTACTTAGCTAAAACACAACTCAGCGACATATTAATTTATTCAACTTGTTCAAAAGTAATTAGTGAACAAGTAGAGAAATAAAATTAATCAATGTTACAATATAGCATGTGTCTGGGAAAAAACCGACAAAGTATATAAGGAAAAAGTAGCCTTCATTTATATTAAAGAAAACTCACTTCACATAAATAGTAAATGTCAGTTAAAGCCAAGGGAAATATGTACCATGTTCAACAGTATTAAAACTGACATAACATGAATGATTGTCAAAAACTGATGGTATCTGGCAATGTTAAGAAATATTAAATAGGCAAGAGATTTTTTATACTGTTTTACCATTTTTGACAGCTTCTATACATAGAAAGAAGGTTCATTTGTAGTTGTAAAAATGCAACCTATTCAGTTTTGTTTCATGTTTTCTGAGACACTTGAGAAGCTATGAAAAGATAATTTGGGCTCAAATAAAGGCTTTTGTAATTGCTGTCAGTTTGGCCAAATACTGTTTTGAGCAATCTGGACAAAAAATTTGACAGTATACTTAGTTCAACACCAAATTAATAAAGTCAACTGAAAGCAAAAGCTGCTTCTTACAAGAGGAGAGAAATTGAAGGAACCTGCTATTTCCATACATTTTTTCGTCTTTCTCTCCTGTTAAGGACTAAAATCCATTCATTTTACAAGTCCATTCTGCAAGTTTAATTTGCATGAATGGGTGCCTCCAGGAATTAGCCTGTGTCTGAAATACCAGTTTTTTAAATGAAAAAGAGTCTTTGACACTGAGCCAGTCATTGACTTGGGGTTGTGTGAACACAGCATTTGCAAGTTGTTCTCTTCCATGTATATTTAATAAAATATGGTTGATTGTCTGCCTGTTTTAGCCAAGTGACACAGTTTTTGTTCTCCAAAACCAAATCTGCTTCTTTATTCCACCATCCCCCATCTTCCCCTCACACATCAATTCCCATTCTAGAAATTGAAAGGCACTCAGGAGGGAAATAATAGCACCAAAATTCCAGTGCTCTCTCTTAGATTAGTTGATATAATTTATTTGACTGTTAGAACCAACATTGCCTTAGTATTTATGGAAGATAATAATATATCTATTTGAAAAAAGGACCTGTACCTACATAAAGAGGACTGGAACCAAAAAGTCAAAAAATCCCACACTTTGCCTCCCTTATGGAAGATAGAAATTTTGGAAGACTATAAAAAAATTAAAATATTATATTAACCAAAGAAACCTTTAGCAAGAGAGAGATGTTTGGAAGACATTGCTGTATTTTCGGAAGGTGCACATGAACTTCAAACCAGAAATTCTCAAGAATATACACTATAAATATACACACTGGAATGAGAAAAAAGAAATTGAAATCCATAAGGCCATTCAGAGCCACTGCTTCTGCTGTCAGAATTAATGATTTTTCCTTTCTTCTCTAAGGGTTGATTGCTAACACTGTACAGCACCAGAGGCTTCCATCAGTGTGATGAAAAAAGAAGCTATTCCTAGACCCAAAACTTACTTTGCCCCATTCAGAGTTGTATCTACAAGATCACATTCTTCAAATTAAATGTGTTCTGATAACTTTTACATTATAATATTTTTTTTCCAAAACCCTACAGTCTGAACACCAACAACCCTTGAAAGGAAAACAAATACAATCACATCATTTTTAAAACACATACACACACACACATAAAAAACATTCACAAAAACCACAGCCAATGAAGAGGTAAAGAAAAAGGCAAAATCAAAGCTGCAAGAGTTGTAAGAACATGAACAGAGCATCTCACATCAAAGGAATATTTGTGTAGTGTTTTTCTGCTCCACTCAGGTACATGAGCTAAGACCTATGGGTCACATCCCCTGGGACAGAAATGTGGTTGAGTCACTAAGGCAGGATGTAGAGGGCACCTGGCCCCACATCTCCTTGTGCCATTCCAGGGCAGCTGTACAGCCCTGAACAGAGCCATAGAGACAGCTCACCTGGCACTGATGAATCTCAGCAGTTTTTGCTGAAAGAGCAGCTCAGTCTGCACTTTCCTTTGTGGCTTTTCCATCCATTTTTGCCAGTCTGAAACCTAAAATAATATCCACTGAAATATCCAATTTTACTGATGTTTAAGCCTTTGCTATCTGTGTGACTAAATAGGACCGACCAAAAACTAGAGAGTTTTATTTGGAACAACACCTCTCTCATTTTGCAGTAAGGACACACCACTGAAAACATCTTTTGCAGTTCCAATTTCCCCTAAATTCCTTCCAGGAGGCCAGAACAAGGAAGTGCCATCAAAAATCACCACAGCACCTTGCATTTACATCACAAGAAGACATAAAAACATTCCTCCAGAAAACATACCAGTGCACGCAATGGTATATAAATAAATAAACAAATAAACAAACATAAATAAACATTTTAAATAAACCCCTTATAAATAAATAAACATTAGAAATAAACACTATAAATAAACAATGCTAACATTATTTATTTTTTGCTCAGCAAAATGACCTCTCTTACCCTAAATAAGGTACTCAGAAACTGAAGTAAAATTGACAGACAGTTCTGAGGAGAGGTTGCATAGTTGGGGTCTCTAAACGAAATGATTTTTTTCCCAGGTTTAATTAAAAAATACAGTTTGCATGGCAAGACAGGAGGCAAAAAAAAAGTGCTTTCAACATCACCTGTCTTAGAGAGAGGTACGAATTCTGAGGCAATGTGCTCGAATGGGGTCTGGTTTATATGCATCTCTTCAGTTATATAATGACAGCCTTTAGTTATCTGACTCACATCCTACCTCTCAGTGTTAGGTATGAATCAAAGCCATCCTTGGTCAGAACAAATTATCCTTTGTCACTGGAACACCATCTGATGGAACAAGAATTATATAAACTCTCAGAGCTGTTGTTTCAGGCAGTTCCATTTTTTTTCTCTCAGTGGCAAAAAAAAAATCTTTAAAAGTTGAAAGCAGAATTAATTATGAATTTACTTGCTCATGTAGAATAATCTGTCTTTAAAATAGCTCAGCATTGAAATTGCCTCAAAGGCAGAAACATCTGCTGTAGAGCAGAAGCACATACACCCTGGCTAAAAACAGAAACCTGAGATTTTACTGTTGATCAGCTTTGCCTTTGCTTGTACTTAACATTGGTGCCCAATTGCATTGCAAGCACTCAAGAAGTTTAATGATTACTCTGAGTGGCACCTAAAACACAATATGCAGGTAGGATGGGTATGTGAAAGCAGAAAACCAATGTCAAAATGCATTCACATAAAATGATACAGTCCTAGGAAACCTGCCTCTTCAGCACAAAAAGCTCATGCATACATAGATCTCAGAAGGATTGTATTCAAGAAACAGATGGAAGTTTGCATATTTTTCAAAATGAAAAGTGAAGCAAAAGGAAATAGCCTGCAGAGAGCCAGACAGTCCAGATCGCTCACCAGTAACTTACCATTCAGGGACTAAGAGAGCAGGGAAGGAAAAAAAAAACAACAGTCAGAAAATTTGCTCACCACAATAGACTGTAGTATTTGACACTGTGATTATTTATTTTCCTTTACAAGAAGGAAGGAATGTTCATTGTGCTGGGGTGAGAGACACTAGCTGTGCAACTGAACAGCGTTTGCAGTAATGACTAATCAGCTAAAAGGAGCCTGCTGCAGGGAGTGTGTTAGGCAGCCTCTTTCCTTGAAACAGCAGCTGGGCTTATTTTGAGAGAGTAGAACTTCAGCAGAGCCTTTTATATCCATAGGAAAATGCTCAGGAGCAGGTAAACACACAAATGCACCACCTATGACCATTCCTCACTACTTGGAGGTCAGTGGATACGGAGGTCAAACTGCGGGTCTCCGGGAAGCTTTGAAGCTCTGCCTGTGTACTGTTCTAAGCCAATAGCTCCCAGTTTTGTTTTCACCATGAATGGAGCAGTGGGGATACGTCCTCACAGAGTCCCCTGTTCTTCATGGTTTCCAGCCCTGCTGACAGCAACACAGGCAGGCTTACCAGGCAACTGTTCTTGTGTTGGACAGACTCGCTAGAAATTCATTGCTGTTTGCTGTTCTAACCTCCTGCAAAAACATACCTGTTAGAAGCCCTGTTCTTACAGCTTTCAGCACACATGCACAGGTGCGTTATAAACAGCAGTTTGTAGTACAAAGTATCATGTCACCTGTGGTACAGTTAATTCCCAAGCCACATTAATTCCCTATTCAAAAGCAAATTTATAGACTTCTTTAAAGTATTGGCTTCCAATCAGGGCACCATAAAGTATTTTTTCTGATAGCTGTAAAGTATTGCAACTACTCTTTCTCCCTGAACACAACGAAGAAAATAAAAGAAAATAAAATAAAAAACCAAGCACTTATATGCCTGAATATCAGAGTCTTATTTTGCCTCTGATAACAAACAGGAAAATCCACATAAAATTAGTCTTTTTGTGATGCGTACCTGAGAAGCAGACAGCAGAATTTTTTAGCATAATAACTCATTGTTAGATTTCCACTTTCCATGCACCAGTGACAGGGAAGAGAAGAAACAACATCTGTGCTTTTTAAATAGCTACAAACTTAGAAAAACCCTTCTAGAAATAGGGGAAGCCAAGGTCCCAGAAGAACAGAGTAGAAAAGAGCTTGTCTGAAGGTTTTTAACCACTGATTTAGGTCTGGAAATGACCACCAGTATGGTCCTAGCCCATCACTGGTTAAGAGATTAAGGAGACTTGGATGTCCCTGGCTCTTCAGCTTGCAGGAGAGCTCCACTGCCTTTAAAAGGGAGTCAGTACAGTTCATGCAAGTGGAAATGAGTAGAGAATGATCATATTTAGCAATGAATTTATACAACCCACTGCCTGATGAATTGGAAATCAAGTTCAATTCAAGTGCAACCATTTTGGAATTCAGAAAACTATCCTCAGAAAAATCACTCATAAAGGATTTAAGCAGCAATCAAATAACAGGCTGTGGTTTGGCAAAACAAACAACACAGAGGAAACATACTGAAAAGCTATAGTAACTGGTAAGATGGAGTCACTGTTTGGTGTTTTTTTTCCTCTCTTGTTTTTCCATTGCCTCTTTTGGACAAAGAAAGCGGAGAGCCCTAGCCAAGGAGTTCCCCTGTGTCATAGTTAGCTCAAGTGCTTTTCCCAAGTCCCACTGGTGTAAAGGAACATATTGGCAGGGAAGGGACATGGTTATACCGCTCTGGCAAACTCCATCTGGCATATATGTCCCAGGGGTGCTGCAGACAGCTGGCATTAGTTTTAATAGTCGGATTCAAATCTTTCTCTGGATCAATGTGTACAAATCAGACCTGTAACTCTGTTCGTTGCTGAGCTCCTGCACGAGGCAGGCTTTGCCACAACTGGAAAACACAGAGATAACTTTTTTGTTCATTTTTAAACCAAGAATATTATCCAATGAAACACCAGTTCCTTAGCATCATCTTCCCATTTTCATTGTTCTTCTAGCAGAGAAAACTGAGTTTAAAGCCCTTTAAAGGGGATCTATCTCAATCTGTCCCAATCTGCTGTAAAAGAAAACCATTATAACCACAGCTCAATCCCTACAAACGCAGGATACTGAACTCTCCTAACAAAAAGATCAAGTCAGTTGAAATGAACCTTTGTTTCACTGACAGTACTGAATACTGACAACAGACTGGATCAAACGCCCCTACAAGATTCTTCATTTAAAAAATCTAGCTGAAATTATACCTGAAGAATTGCGCGCTACCTGAAAAATTTAAATGAAGAAAAAATTTTAAAAAAGCTATAGCTGTTACTTGCTTCTTTTTCATCAATATCCTGAATAAATGCTTTAAAAATTAATTTAAATAATTTAATTATTTTAATTAATTTGATAATTTAAATACTTATCAACACCACAGCAGGGAGTCCAATGATATATATGAAAATAGGTGTTCATTGCAGACTGTATCATAATTCAAGACTGTGGTGCAATACCACAGAAACATGGGCAACACAAATGGCTAAAAATGTTAATAATGATAAAAAAGATGCCTGTTATCTACTGCTGTGGAATTTTACTAGCAGGAAGAAGTATAGCAGCCAAAAGACTTCCTTCACAGCCCTACATCAGGGACTAATAAACTGTCACCCCAATACTGCAGACATTAGTCCTTGAGAACAGTCCCATTGAAATTTAAAACCTCAAATGTTCTTTTTGAATTATGCCTAAAAAGGTCTTTTTTTAGAAAAAACAACTTTGAAATAATTCCAATATCTAAAGCCATTGTAGGACAAAATTGCTGCTTCCATATGAGATTCATTCGGACATAGGAGTATTCAAAAGCAGTCTTTTGAAGTTTTAAAAATGCCTTCATTTATGTAAAACTTGCTAATAGTATGAATAATGATACAGAATTGGATAGCAAAAGCATTTTTTAAAATAAGTGCTGGATTTCCCTTCATGCTGTTTTAAGTGCCTATTATTCTCTTAACAGTTACATATCAGCACAGCAACAACTGAGCACTAATTCTAATTCTTTCATGACTCAGCTATATAATCTGAAATTAGTGTCAAATGTTTATGTTCCAGTAAGAAATAAAGGTTTGCTTGAGCAGATTCTATGTGGCATCATATCCAAATGTGGCAGTTCTATTACTTAACATTTAAAAATATCATCAAAAGGGTAATTTGTCTTGAAAAAACTCCAAAATACTCCCTCTTCTTCAATCCAGTTCTTTCTTCTCTTATGGCTATGTGGGAAGCTGTGCAAGTTTGACTCTCTAAGGAAGCAAATAAAAGAATGAGATAGGTCTTTAGGTCTGTCTGCTGTGGCAAGACAAAGGGGATAGAGATTTTTAATGGTGTGTTTTTTTCCGTTATCCATAGACATACAAAATATTCTGGTCTATGTAACAGAACATTTTATCACTCTCTGAGGCACTGCTTTGAGTGAGACACTTGAACTGCCTCTTAGCCACCAATATAGTACTTTTCTGATATATCCATCAGAACTTCATTGAACAAACTGAGATTGAAGGGGAGGTGTGCGTGTAAACCTTGAAAACGGAGTGCGGGGATAGAGAAAGAATGAGAGATTGGCATAATATAGCCAAAAGTGGAAAAAGAGATATTTCATAAAAATGGTGTCCAGAAGGTATCAAACTTGACTAATGACATTTTCTTCTTTGGATTGCAAAGGCATTTGAAGCAACCTTAACATTTGTTTATTTCATTAATATGTAATCAAATAATCTCTCTGCAAATCCCAGAGTTTCTCAGTTTTTTCCCCAAGATAAATAAAGTAATTTTGACAGGTCTAAGGTAGACATTGCAATGCAAACCACTTAAATTATAATAGTTGTGATCAAAATTCTCTTGCCTTTGCTGCGAACATTTTCATTGACCTTGGTGAGCTTTGGCTGACCTCTAAAGGAGATTATTAAAGTCTTTTAATTCAAAATTTAACTAGAATGTGGAAGATTAAGACTTGTAAGGGACAGGTTTGTAGCTGCTGTAAAGTTTCATAGCTCTATTGACTTTGAGAGTGTTTAAATAATTTATACTAGCAGAGGATTTGCCTTCAAAATTCACAAACAACTTTCATTCCCCTTCTATTAATCTTCCACACTGTACATACCACATTTTGGAGAGTAAATATGAATGTACGGTCAGTGCTTTGACTTTTATTTTTTTATTATCAGCTCTTGGAAGAGGAATAAGTTGTGTGCCCATTGATTTCCTGCTGTTCTGTATATGGAGCGGATAATAAATCCATACCACATCAAGTGTGCTTTAGAAAAAGATGCACTCTAGATTTTAGAGTACATAATTGGGTCAAAAAGGCAGCCTGGGTAGCTGGTTTGCCTGGAATCAAAGAGAGTATCTGGAAACAAATTGAATATAGCTTGTAGACCTTTTCATTGACACGGTGACTGAGAATTTCAAATTTGTCTATACTTTAGTAAATCCATAGGTAGTAGAGAAAGTAATTTTTTTAGAGAGACAAAATTCAAAACTTTTGATTGCTATGAGTTATTGGCGTAGGAAACAAAGAGCTCTTTTGTAACTCAAAAGAGAAGAAAGATTTGAGTGTGCTGGTAGGGGAAGATTATGAAGTTGGGAAGCATGCAGGTTTTTACTGGAATCATAAAATAGCTTAGATTTAAAAAGACCTATGGAGGTCACCTGGTTTGACTCCCTGCTCAAAGCAGGGCCACTGTTAGATTTAGATCTTACTTTGAATTTAGATCATGTTACTGAGGGTAATATGGTGTCAAATTTTAAATATCATCAAAGAAGAACCATCTCCCAGTTTCCCTGTGCAGTCTCTCCACGGGCTTGACCCTTGTTACTGTAAAAGGATGAAAAAATGGTTTTCATAGAATTTATGTGAAATATCAATTATTACAACTCATGCCCTTTTGTTTTGCATCTTTCAGAGGAGCTTGGCTCCACCTCTCCTTCTATCAGCCTTTCCATAAACCTCATGTGCTTCATCCCTTTTATCATTTTGGTGGCCATCCTCTGGACTAGCTCTACCATGTCAACATCTTTCATGTATTGGGGGCCCAAAACTGGACACCTTTTTCCAGATGAAGTCTCACAAGCACCAGCATGAGGGACATGGTCACTTTACCTGAATGACTGCAAATAACTTGGTAATGGAGTTTAGACTTCATTACTGCAACAGCACAGAGCTGACTCAAGCAGCACATTGCTGACCATCCTCAAAAATAACCCAGGCCAATCTTTTAAGTGTCAGGGACTGAATTTTAGAATGTCTCCTCCTGGTTCATGTCAGGGACTGAATTTTAGAATGTCCCCTCCTGGTTCATTAGACATGGCTGAGTAAATATCATCCCTGGGTCCAGCTTGCCTTCTAGTCAGACTTTTTGCTTGTGAAGGGGCTGTTGCTTCAGAGGAAGAGTGAAAAGACGTCTGTTATTAGGTTTTCTTAGTTGCTGTTTTAGCTATTGTTGCGAAAGTTAAAAAAAAAAAATGAGTGTTGAAATGCCTTTGAGATATACCTACATTTTAAAGAATGTGGAAGGTTAGACATTAAAACAGCCATGGATTATTAATTGTGCAATAAATTGCTTTCTTATCCACCATATGGGTCATGAGGTTTCTCAAAGGAATAGGGAAAAGGAAATGTATTGTCAGTAACATGTTCAGGATACTCATACAGGCACTGGAACTTGGATGAGCATGGATATTAATAAAGAAACAAACTGGAAATACAGATTGCACCACACCTGTACATGCCACATAAGGCTAAGTAATTAAAAAGATTTTTTCATTTCTCTTAAGTGTTCACATTGAGTAACACTGAGCTCTTCCATCTCTGTTTGGTGAGATAAAAACATTTCTTTCAGATGGGAGTGCTGCTTCTGTTATCTGTGCCTTTGTCACCTTGAGATAAGGCTGCCAAAACACAGCCTGTGTGAAATCACATATTTGTGAGATCATTTTGAAGCTAAAGCAAGTTATGAACGCTATTTACTGAATATTATGGGCCAAATCATAATGTGAACACACGATTATAACAATTCAAAAAATACACTGGCTGTTAATTTAGGAGATGTATTTGAACTTCTAATGTTTTTATTATTTAGATGTAGTCAAACTGTCTTTTTCTCTATAAATTGTGAGTAGATCTAGGACAGTGTGAGTCAGTTAAAGCTGAGCTGTATGTCAGCAGCATTTGTATTCAGAACTGCTCGGTCTTGGATTCACTATTCAGTTTTGGTTTCTTATCCCACAAAATTATGCAGTTTTTTTAAACTGTGGAAATATGATCAAAAAGACATAATTTATGGCAGACATAGAAATTTTTTTACCAAGCCAATCAGTTCAATGTGGAGATGACCTATGTTATTGCCTTCTAAATTTTTTAAAAGACTTAATTTCTTTAAAAAAATCTTTATAAATCTTCAAACTTTGTTAGATTCCAGTGAGAGTGATCTAGTCAAGTCAGAAATGCCTCTGGTTTACACACAAATGTTTACAAATCTATGGCTTGTAGACCTGCATGTAGACCAAATGTTAGTCAACAGTGAAAAGCAGGGTGAAATTCATAGTATTATCTAGAGCTCATTGAAGTTCTCATTTCAAGTCTCTAAAACCATCTAGTTCAAGAGGCTTTAGACTGGCTTCATAGAGGAAATTGTTTCTATAACAGACCTTAGCACTAAGATACTTGTAACATGAAATGGCATATTTAAGAAATGCATTGTGTGCATCATCTTTCTAACGTGTCCCAGCCATCTGAGCTATGATAAATATCAGCAGAAGGCTATTAATAATATTAGTTACTTTGTTAAAGTATTTTAGTATTAGCAGAATCACTTTGGGCTCTCCATGCATAAAGGTCACTGTCACAGAAGAGTCTCAGGGAACAAGGACCCCTCCTGACAGCTCCCAGCAGGCAGCTGCTCAAAGGACAGGGAAAAGAATGGAAAGTAAAGTACTGTGACTCCAACAGGCTACTCTTTACATTGATATAAATTATTAAAGCTGGAGGTGGCCCTTGAGAATTGGAAGACTAAACGGGGTTTTTGAAAGCTCCCCCTGCTTCACTTCCCACAGAAGAAAGAGGAGATATCAATGAATCTCATTACCATCATCAGCGAAAATTTTTACTGCACTAGTCTTCACCTGGATAGCTTTTAGAAATACAACCACATTGCAGAAAATGGTATAAAAATAGCTGTTGCAGTAGCTAAAAGAAAGCTTTCATAAGAAAGCACAAATCTAGCCTATTTTACAAACTTTCTAACCTCAAGAAAATGTTGCTGCATTATAAAACAAATTTAAACAGAATTACTTACCTTGTAAGTCTTTTGTTCCCCTTTTTACTGTGTGATCCCTCTCAATGCAAGTACACAGCAATAAAGCATCAGCAGTTTCCATTCTGCTTATCTGACAACAACACACCTGGTCTAAAATCTGTAAATCCAGTCACCCACCCACCCCACTGTCTCGCCTGAGCTGAGTCACAAGAATTCAAACTTGTCTTTTTGTTGCATCAGCGGCAGACAGACAACATGGATGGAAACAAACAGCTGCTGATTTGTCATTGACCCCAGGGAGAATACAGAGAAATTTGATTCAGTCCCTATAGTCTCCTGACTCTGAAACCTTATTAAAGGTTTGCACAGATGCATATTACATAATCTCTAGGGTAGGGCATGGGTTTGTAAGATCATTTTTGAGATGTTCCAAGCTTTGGCCAAAGATAAAATGTACTGGTGAAGTCTGTTCTTTAACTTCAAATTAGTGGTGTTGTTTATAAACACTCCATGCATGGTCTTCTTTAAAACAGCAGAAGGGAAAGCTAGGAAAACATAAACTGACTAGGCTAAACACACTATCTATGGCACTCTAGGTTTTATAATACTGGGGATCTTTGAGCCCTCAGGAAAATTTGCAGGTATCAAGATTCTCTAGAGCAAAGTCCAGGACTTTGGTGTTTTGTTACTTATTTTTGCACCGTTGCCCCACCACCCCCCTTTGTTTGGCTTTTGTTTGTTTGTGTTTTTCTTTGGTTTGTTTGGTAGTGCTATTTTACAGTGTGGGGTGTCTTGGTAGTAAGCACAAATTCTATTAATAGGCAAACTAGTAACATTGTAAAATACAAAACTTCTCCTTTTAATCCTTTCTAAGATGCTTTCAACATAATTTCAAATGAAATAAAGAACTGCTTTCTCCTGGTAGAGATTGTTACATAGAATAGCACCAGTAATATTTGACCCCTTAATTTATGCCTTACTCAGTACTCTCTGCTTTGATACCTTTCTCAGCTGTGAGGTTTTGTCTTATCCAACAGATCTCACAACACCCAAAACTCAGTATACCCAGAAAACAATCACACTAGTAAATACAACTCTTGGAACATAGAATCCAACAAAATTTATTTCAAGTGACACTCTCAGATAAAGTTGGAAACTGCTAATTATCTAATGTGGAAATCTTTAAACACTGTTTTACTGCTAAATGTGTCTGGATAATCCAACTGCATTTAAAGACCAATAGGGTAAAACTCTTCTTATGGTTTAGGGAGGACAGGTGGCTAGAGGTAATTGCAATTACGAAACTTTACAAACCCCAGAATACTTAAAAACTTTGGATTTCCATTGTGTCAATGATTGGGAAAAAAATAGTGATCAGAGTAATAGAGATCACTCTTCACAGAGGGCACCAACTGTTGTTCATGGTCTTAGTAGAAATCAAGGACCTACAACAATCTCTGCAAGGCACCATTTGCTCTACTCTTTCACAGGAAGAAAAGTGCAATTTGCTTAAGAATTAGTGACTCCTTATCATAACTCTTTTATTTCTTATATTCCAAGTAAAACCTGCTTTCTATGAGTATGCCATGAATCCAGAATACTAACAGTTGCAGAAAAGACTTTGTGTAATTGTAATTGCAGGTGTCCTGTAGAAATTAACTGCCAAACGAATCAATGGGTAATTTTCCAGATACAACTAGAAAACTGAAATATATGCTCTGCCCCACAGACTGCATTTTCACCATGCAGTGGATTTTAAATAGAAGATTAAAAGTTTAATATTCTTTTATCTGTGTTCCTGTCAGAGGAGAAGAATGTTGTAGAAGAATGGAAGAAGACTGAATTCTTCCTTTAGTCAATACTTGCCAAAAAATGAGATAATGCAGTACTAATCAGACAGCAAAATATGGTTTACCCTCTTACAAACTAAAATAAATGCTTATTGCTTTAGGCTATAGGTAATATGATTTAAATCTCATTTGTATATTGCAAATTAAATAAATTCTAACAAGTGAACCGGATGAAGAGGAAAGTCAGATATTTCCTCATGGGATTTACCTTACTTTTCTGCTCCATTTTCCCCTGTTCTGTGTTGTGACATAACCACAACACAGAACAATCTGTCGTTCACATGCCACTGTGAATTTTTACATTTTCATTTAATTTCATAATTATGTTAATGTTTGTTATAAGTTGGATTCACAGGTAGTAGTGGTAGAGTAAATACAGATTGCTAATGAGTACACAACTGAAAAATGCATTTAAAAAAGGCATTCCAGATTTGTTTCCTTGTCTGTTTTTCCTAAGAACAATGATTGTAAAGTTAAAAGAAAATTAAAAAAAAAAAAGTATACCTTCAATGAGATGTCCCAAACAGAGTTGTCTTTCAGATGATGAAAGAAATTTTCTGCTGCCACCAATACATTGTCTCAACTTATTATTCTAACTTGTACTTTATGTCATCAGAGATATCAAGATATTATAGAAATGATTTTAGAGATCAGGCTGAAAAAAAGTAGTGGGAGAACTTTGTGAGATTTTGATGGACTGGACTTTGACCACATCTACAATAAATTAATTACTATGTCCAATATGGATCTAAAGTCTGAAAAACCTTGATTTAAATGACTTGCATCTCATCTCTGGAGAATGGGATGTAAATCTGATTCGCAGGAAAAGGAGGTTGAGTGATTTTCCCGTGAACCATATTACAGGCCAACTTGGAACTATATTCTTTTAGACAGTCCCACATGGAAGCAGGTATCTTTGATACTAGACAGGAAAAGTGGTGTTGCCGTTATTCCAAAGAAAATATAATTCTTTGTTTGGGATTACTCTATCCCAGTAATGCTTAGCAAGCATATACAAGCACCACAGAATTTCACACCAATACATCCAATTCAAAGAATGTCTAGCTTGTTTGATGGGATCAGCTTGATTAAGGGAGACAGAACCTTCCAGTTCCAATTCTGGTGTTTTGGAGGAATGCAATTCACTTCAGTTACATATTCACAGACATCCATATATGTGTGACAAAGCAAATGAACATTTATTCTATGCCTTCAATTTAAAACGGACAACTTCTAAAACTATGCAAATGATACCTAAACTAATTTTATCTAAATTTTTTTTTTAAATATGACATGAATTTAGAAAGAATATTTTTTAATATTATATTTGCAAAGTATTTATTTTATATCCTTCAAAATTAAGCAGAAATATCTAAATGTGTTTATATATCCATTATGACTTTATTATGACTTCCTAGGAAAAATCTAATTTTTAAAACATCATGTGATGAACTTCACCAAAGCATTTCCATTTTTTACAGGCCTCACTGTTCCGTAAGAACAAAATTTTTAAAAAAATTCTGTTAACTCACAGACTGACATCATAGTAGTCAATATATTTGTGACAATATTACACTCTTTGGCTTTCCAAGAACTATCTACTAGTAAATTTTCTCTCTTTTTTAAGTTCAGCTTTTGCTTGTCAACTTTATTACAAATACACTTAATTACTTTTTTTTTTCTGACAGAGAGAGAGGCTTTTGTGCTCTTCCTGTCTCTGTGTACAATGTCTCTGTGGTTTTTACTTTGCTCCTACATTTTGTTCATAGCAATCCAATCTATTTTTCACTTTCTCTAATTTTTCTGCTTATCTGGCAGTCATTAATCAGCCTTGGATTTAGCCATATTGGTCCCTTCCTCTATTTCAACATGAGTGGAACAATTTGAACCTATACATTTAAAATTATTTGTTGAAAACCATCTGTTTCACCTACCTACTTTCCCCTTAAGTTTACTTCTCAAATGCCAGTGTTTGCTCACTACCTGCTCATTTGTTCCTTGTTATTCTGCTCTCTGGGCTTTTTTCAGAAAAGCTGTGAACTCTGTCAATTTGCTGTCATTCTCATTCATGTTGTCTTCTGCCCTTACAGTACCAGTGAATATTTTTCTGTTAGCTGGAATCAATCCAGAAAAACATCTCTCTCAAATATTTTCTTGAAGTTTTGTACTGAAGTCTTCTCACAGACACATTCTTCGAAGTTGCTGGACATCATATCCCTGCAGCACTGTCTACCCACAGTGAAAGCCTTCAGTTGCCAGTGGGTAATTCTGCCACATATTATAAAAAATACTCTCATAAAGTTTTATCCATCTGGTCTGTATTGGGTCTACAGTCTTCTAGGGATCTAAGTCTGAAGTCAAAATATGATGTACTAGACAAAGGATATATCCCTTGTTCCACTGCCTGTACTTGGACAAACTAATCTTTTATTGTCATATTTATGCAATTTTAATTAAAAAGGGTAATTGGTATACCTCTCTTGTACAAACAACATCATATTTTGTTCTTTTAATGTGTCTTCTAGATCTTTTTCTTTATTCCTGTATTATCTGCCCTAGTATATTTTTATTTATCTTTGATTTTCAATAGACTGAAATATTATCATCCTTCATGCTCCTCTTATGAATGCATTCTCATTAATTTTTTCTTTCCTGCATTTTGTTTTTACCTTAAGTTTCCATTCCTCAGGTCTCTCTGTCCTTTAACCTGTAAACCTCTTTTCACAAGCTTTGTAAAAATATTCTTTTTCTCTTTTTCTCTCCTGCGCTGCTACTCTTGGGACTTCAACTCAGACAAGGCAAAATGAAATCCCCTGAGTAAGCACCCTCTGTGCAACCACACACCTGTTTCCAGCACACATCTAGTCTGCAGGTGTCTCCATATTGTTAGAATATATATTGGCTTTCACATATTTTCGACAGATCTAAGATTTTATTCCTCTTAATGTGAAAGCTTGTCACATTCCCTTACAGGTTATTTCCATTAGTTAACTTTTCTCAGAAAACATTTTAGTTTTCTGCTCTGCTGCAATATTTGATTTCTGAGACAAGATAAAATGCAATCCCTTGTAGTTTGATTGTAACATACTCCGTAGTCAGAATGGTCTCATATTTTTACACACCAGACAACAATTTCAGCCACTTTTACATCATTTTATGACCTTTAAATTTGATTATATTTGTGGTTTTTTGACATTCTCACAGTCTTCGGAACTCTGAGATAATCCCAACAATACATTTTATCGGAAGATCCAAAGTCAACTGAGTAGTCATCAGATCATCAATAAAAAAATAATTAGTGTTACTAGGCTCAGTATTGATTGTTTGAAATGCCAAAGTATATGCACACTCTAAAACTTACACATGCAGTATGGTCATCATAAATGATGATGAGCATTCCCAGAAAACGTTGCAAAGTTTTGGTGGCTTTAGTGTGATTTATCCATCCCTTAACAAGACGTCAGCAATAACTACCATTTCAAAGATTTTTTTTTCAATAAAGCATAGACCAAGTTCTGAAGTCTTGTATTGGTTTGAAGGAGAAATACTGAGTTCAGAAACTGTTTCACCAGTACATTTGTGATGTTAGATACAGTATACCTGTGAGACTTGTTGTGTCACCTAAAATTTTTTGACAATTAAATATTGAGTTATGTGTGAAACTCTGGAGTGAGTATTACTAATGATCAGAAACAAAAAAGTCTCTAAGATTTCTTAATTCTGTAGATATTCTTACTTGTACTCTTAATTTTGACTGCTGTGAGGGTTTGGTTTTTTTACTTTGTTTGTTTGTTATTTGTTTGTTTAATTTCCTCTATATTGTAAAATATTTGCAAAGACCAAGGACATCAACCAGTTTGAATTAGTAAATTCAAACATGAATTTCCTTCAAATTAAGTTCTTTGCCAGTAAAAAATTGCGTCTTTCTCTACATGGGTCTTTATCTTGAGACGACTTTGAAAATTCAGATATCAGAGGGAGTATCTGACAAATCACAGGGTACTTTTCATCAGAATCTTATCCCAGTCCTACTGCTGGTAAAGTGAGCAGTAGATTCTGCTATGCCTTTCTCAACAACTGTGTGCAGTGCAGTGATTGACAACAGGAAAAGGCCACCTCCCTGAATTAAATACAGAAGAAACAGACCAAGGACTTCTTGAAGATGGATGTTAAACACAGAAAGGTTTTATTTCATCTAGCATAGCAGAGTCTTGCTGCAGATCTTGTAATGGGTAATGTAAAATGGACTCCTTTGTAAGTAGCATTTTTTTCTGTACTACTACAAGGAGTATTAAACTAAAATTCAATAAATAATATAAAATTTACTGTTATTTTCTCCGATTTTCAATCCTGTTTCAATGCCTCCTTCTTTGATTATTTTATTTTTTTCTATTCAGAACTCCTTTTGGCTTTCAGTTTAAGATAACAAGGATCAACTTGTGTTAAAATTATAAACAGCACACTTTTTTCTCTGACTTCATGAGTACATAAATTTTTGAATCCAATCTCTATGGTGATGCAGCTTTCTAGTCTACTCTTATTTCTTACTAAAACTCAGTAGACAATTGCAAATCATTCTTCTCTTTAACCCTCATTCTCTTCTCTCACATATGTGCAATGACATGTTGACATAAGTTATATATATAATACATGTAAATCCTTTCTTGTACTTAGCTATTGCTGTTAAATTTTCTGGTTCAATCTAATTGACATTTAAAAGAGCAGTCTAAAAAGATATGCTAAACACTGCATGAATCAGCTTTTAAAAGTGTTCACTGTACCCAAAACAATAGCTGCTGTATATCATGCTGGGGGCTGAAAGTGACAAATACTTTGTTATTGTTCTTTTTGTAGGCTCAGAATAATTAGCAGTTGATTAGACTTAAAAAGGAAGGTTCAAAGATTTCTTTCAGATACAGATAAGAAAAAAAAATCAAAGGAATAAAGTATAATTCTAAAGGCCCTCTAGAAACTATAGCTGTTACCTTGAATTTTGCATGACTGGTCCTGCATTAAGAAGAACCCAATAAGATTAGAAATATAGAAAAAATAAAAAAAAATAAAGAAAAAAAAATGTATCTAGCCTTTTATAGACTGATACACACTCAGACTTCAGAAAACAGACTTAACTGAGAAAATGCATGTGTTCTATAGCTGTTCAATATCTAAGAAAATTCATACTGTCACATAATTGGTATTTTACAGTATAAAATGTTAGAGACAATATACCAGTACTCTTAGGTTGTGCAGATTAACTAGGAATCCACTTTTATTAGCAAGGAATCACAATGACTACAGTTGACTTCTGTACTTGTTTCAACAACCCTATTACAGCAACTAAGAAGAAGGGATCTTACAGTTCTGCAACACTGAAAGTAACTTTTCAAATATACCATGAAGAAGTTTGTAAAAGCCACAGTGACATACACTTGCACTGAGGGACAAACCTTCAAAATTTATGGATAGTCATTAGAAACAAGAACATTTCTTAGAAGGAATGTTTTTGCATTGATTAATACCTTAGGACATATAATAATAATTAAGTCACTGGAACAATTTGTTGCTTTAAGGGTAAAATTCAAACTTTGAATTTAGTTAGAACAATATGACAATCCTAAACAAAAGTGGACTTTTTTCTGAAAGTTATAAGCTGGCAGAGGGATGTTAAATGAGCAATTCTTCACTACAGAAAAATTATCTTTTTTTCGGTATAAATCCTACTAGAAGTAATACTATAGAATATACAACTGGATTTGAAACTTATTGTTTTTTTCTTACTACACAATGCAATATTACCATAGAAAAATATAATGTAAGTCCAGATTCCTTTTTGTAAATTCAGCAAAAAAGTCTACACTTTCAATATTTCAACAAGCTACACATTTTTAAAATCTTATTTTATGTATAATTAGTCTTATGTAAGGCAATAACTCTGTAGGATAAGTAAACCATAAGCAATCTAATTCTAACAAAACCTTCAAAGGGGAGAAATAGTAAATCAGTGACTATGGCTAGCTATTGTTTTTCAAATGTACAATCCACTTTTCCCAAGCTTGAAAACAAATGTGAAATATCAGCCACATAAATAATGATCACAACATTTTGCTGTTGAGGCTGCCAACACAAAGCTAAATAGTAAGAAGAAAAGAGCACCTCATTAATCACTAATGCAAGATTATATCTGACATGAAGTTACATGTATCCTCTGGTATATGCATTTGTTTTGTTTTGGTTAAAATGAAGTAATTTAAAGAACTGGACAGAGGTTATAGTTCCAGATGTTTAGGAATATATGAAAAAAGTACAACATTAGAGCAGTAATGAAGAAAAGGCCAATATTTATACTAAAAAGTGGAATTGAGGGGAAAGGAGTATTTCCAATGTCAGTCTCTGTAAATTACTCCTATTTTTAGCACAACAAACTGTATAAAAGCTGACAGAGCATCAAAATCCAGGTCTAGCTTCAAAGTCCAGGTCTAGCTGCTCAGGCATTGTTACAGTAAGATGCTTTAATAACACACTGAGTGAGGTTTTCTTCTCAGCACTTGTCCTTTCCTGTACACTTGTATTGTTTCTCCTCTTCCTAAATAGGTCTAACAGGATGAGCGAGGCCACCCACCTACCAAGACCTCAAGTGGAGACTGAGGGTATGCTGAGCTTTATCTCAGGGACAGACTTGGGCTCAAACTCAAATCTGTCACTGCCTTCAGGGAAAGAAATAAGGCAAGGTTTGCCCCAAATTCTTTTAAACACTGCTGTATGTTTTTTATGTTCTGTTTTTTCTTGGACTGTTTTGTGTTTTTGCAGTCAGTTTGTTTCTGTTAGACTTAAGGAAAATTAAGTTCATTCTACTGATTAAAATAATGACCCTTTCTAGGGTCCTTTTCCCCTAGTGTGAATACTTATTAACTGTGCTGATTTTACTTGAATTCAATGGGTCTAGTCAAACAAATGCAAATGGAGTGTGACTGAACTACACTGCAACCCCAGCAGCCACAGCTTTACAAATCCTGGTTTTGCTTGTGAAAAGCCATGCAGATAAGACACCATCCTTGGCACTTGCTTTATTTAGCACAAGGAATGAATAAGATCTTGATATCTCCTATGGTGTAAGGGACTGTAAAACCCCTCTGATGGGACAACTATACAGTGACAGTGCAGTTTCCTTCTTCTGCCCCCATCTATGGCACAGGCTCAGCTGCTGCTGCTCATCTGACAGTTTGCTGACCACGGCAGCCCAGCAAAAATTGTCCCAGCAAAAAGGGCAAGTACATTTTTTCCAGGTTACTGAGCATAACAGAAGCACTAGGAGGCTGGAGACACACCAGAACTCATCCAAGGGAATGGGCAAGTCAGGTGGAAAAGGGGCCAGGTGTAACTGAGACTGGAAAAAAGAGAGGGAAAACAAAGCAAGCAGATGGTTTGGGAACTACACCTTTTGTGATATCTACGTGGTTACACCCATTCAGGTCCCTCATCTTTCAGCCATCTTTCATCCATCATAATCCTGACTACTTTCTATTTTAAATTCAACTACTGATCAGGAAACCACTGGGAACAGGAAAACAAGTAACGAGCTGATCCTGTGATGACGACCTGCAGACTGTGGTTTAACATTAACTGTGTCATTTTTAACAGCCCAAACACAATTCATCTTCTCTGCATTTAGCCATTCATTCTAGTTTCCCCTAGGAGATTTGTCTCCTCTCAGTTATGCTGATTTAGCTTTTCACATGGCTGACCTCTAAACTGGACTTGCAAAATGAAGCACTCAAAAAGAAAGAAAAAAAAGTCTAGTCTTTAAATAAAAACATGCCATTTCATCAGTCTGATTTATAGTCAGAGCAAAAAAAATTGCAGAATTGGCATAAATAAATGTCAGGGCTCAAAGGGAGGCAGGAATGTATGGCCACTTGTGGGGAGGGAGGGAGACATCTTACACGTGATATGCTCCTGACAGAATAGGAGCATGAAGAAACTAGACTTAATTCAGGCATTAGTTTAGACTTGTGAATGGTGTAGACAGGCAGCAGATTAGACTGCTTAGGGAGGTTGTGTAGTCTTCTTCGGTGAAGGTTTCTAAGAACAGATCAGACGTGAGCCTGTCAGGATGTGCACAACTAATCTGAGCTTGGCAGTTTGGGTACTATAGCTTTGTTTTCTACCAGTTGGTGGAATATTCAGAAATATTGTCAATGTCTAGGTCTATCTATTTCCTGGAATATCTTCAAAATTTAAAAAAAAACCCCAGTTTTTAAATGTAGCTTTGTTGGAAGCAGCAAAAATGTGTTACAATGTTACAATTTTTATGGATCCTGTATCTACATGAGGACTCCTTTTAGCAAAGGGATAATAAAGCCATTAAGCAAGAGCTACTTAATCTTAAAACAAAAGAATATAAAATGTTTTAAACTTGAATATCCACATTTATGTGTACTTGGCTTATGTCAGTGTCAATAGCATTGGATTGCAGAAATTCATTGTAATTAAGCAGGCAATTCGCTATAGGCTGTGAAACAGCAGCTTTACAGAGCTGAGGGCACTGCAATTGTTAGGTGTGATAATGGGTGCTCCTTCCAGGTTACTTGGAGCTGAATTACAGGCTCAAAGCAGAGACAGGCAGTTCTTGAAAAATCAAGGTACTTTGGACACTCAAAGATGTCCATATTTGAAAAACACCATAGGATAGGGCAGTCAGACATTTTAATGTTTCATCTAGAGAGGTTTGGGCTAATTTGGATTTACACACCACTTTTCACAGTTGTCATAAAACAGATTATGAAGTAGATGAGAATGTCTTGTTTGAAAAGTTAATTTTTTTCAGTTAGGCTTTTTTTTTTCCTAGAGATCAAATCCTTAGGTATTCAAATATATATATATTTTTAAACAGAAGTTATCTTGGCATGTGGAAATAGAATGATGGAGCATCAGGGGATATTCAGATTGGACATGAGAAAAGTTTTTCACTAAGAGTCTGGTCAGTCACTGGAACAGGGTCCCCAGGGAAGTCGCAGTACAAGCCTGTTGGAGTTCAGGGAGCACCTTCAGGATGCTGTTACTCATATGGTTTAGTTTTAGGTAGTATTAGGTGAAACACTCTATGATTCTATGATTATTATACAACTAAAATCGATCTGGTGACTTCAGGTGGCTTTGAATTGTTAAAACACAGTTTCAGGAATGCTAGGCATTTAGGAGACATAAAAGAATGTCAAATCAGCCAACTTTTTAAGTTTGGACTTTTTCCATATATAGATATTAAGAACATAAACACAAAAATAAACTGTATGTTAGTGATAAATTAGATGATGAAAAATAAACACTCCAGATTTTAGAATTGTGCAAGCTTCCTCATGTTCTGTTTTTCATATTGCTTATATCTTACCTAAAAATACAGGCTTTCACTTGCAGTATCATGTTCCTGTTTTCTGAAACCATTTGTACTAAGTTAGAGACTGAAGGAATGAAAGCCAAAAGGAATCATATTCATAAAGACAAAAGCCTGAATGATACTCTTCAGGTGTTAGATGCTGAGGGGAGGGGAAAAAAAAAACAAAGGAGAGGAAGGAAAGACGAAGGGAAGGAAAAAGAGGAAGAAGGAAGGAAGGCAATAAAAAAATTTATAAGTGGAACAGGATTATTTCTCCAGTCTTCTCTTGTGTGTACAGCATTTTAAAAAGCAACAGCATATTATAAATTTGTGCCAAAGCTACTAAGCCATTCAAAAGACTCCATAGAGAGCTGATCGATTCTTTTTATGTCTTCTGCATACTTATTAACTCTACAGCTATAAATCAGTTCATAGTTTGAAGTTTGCTTCAATATCAGAAAATGTAAAGTTGCCTAATACTTTCCATCAAAAAAAATCATAATTCTTGTTGTTTGTAACCTCCCCAGATTTGAATAATAGAGGCTTAGAGTATTCATCCTAAGTATCTGTCTCAGAATGAAACATCTTGGTAAATTCCAGTTCTTTCAAAGAAAGAGACTAGGGAAACACCAAAACAAAAATAAACAGTAAACAAACAAATAGAAAATAACAGATAATGAATGCCTTTGGGGATAAATAAGTTTTTTGAATTTAGAGTCCCGAGTGGTTTGGGAGCAAGATCCCCAAATATTGTACAGATATGAACTAAGTGCCAAAGATGTATCTTTTGCTTTTTCTCACATGAAAACAAATATTTTCATGGGAAAAATCAGTACTCATACACTTAGCAGGTTAGATTTTTAGCTGTTTGGTTTTGTTTTTTTTCCTTGATCTGGTTCTTATTTGGCGTGTACCAGCTTTAGACTGTGGTGTGGCTCATTCCAAACACAGATATGAGCTTGTGATATGAGCTGGCACCCCAGTCATCTTGGTGGGAGGAAGCCACCTAGCTCAGATGACCAGCAGGCTAGAGGTGGGTACACTCTCTGCTTGAGCATGTGGTGATGGAGGAGCAGCTGTGTAGCAGGAAGAATGTTTGAATGTCTGGGAGTGGGGAGGGAACCTGAACACATGATGCAGAGATGGAACAGCAGGATGTCAACAGGACAGCTCAACCAGAGGGGCAGGAGACAGCATGAGGAGAGGGTTTCAGGTTTGGATTCATTAAATGGCTAGGATTTACTGGCCATCAATGGGCCACAAAGGAATATTCAACAAGAACAGATGGAAAACCAAGCATGAAGCGAATGTGGGGCCAGGAATCTAAGTTAAGAGAGGAACAAGATAAAGAATTCGAATGGGATGTCCATGACAACCTTCAAGCTGAAGATGCTGAGGAAGAAGAGAGAAAGGGCAAAATGAGACAAGAAGAACTAGATGGGTGAAGGGGTGGATAAAAGGCATGTGGTGAGGGAAACTGCTATGGGAGAGGGTCTGAGAAAGACACACCACAATGTGGTAAGACATGGGAATACATCAAGACAAGAAAGACTAACAAGTTGCCTTAAAAGAAAGAGAATGACATGGTCTAAGGAATAGCATTCAGAAGTCTGGGAGGATAGGCTGAAATGGCTGTCAAGGTGATTTGTGAAATCACCTGGCAATCTGTGCTTCTTTCTCCTGTGATGCTGATCTATAATGATCATAGCTCTAAGTTCTATAGCACTACAATGGTCTCACTATCTGTATATAAATAAATATTTGCCTAAGCAAGAAGGGAATAGGAGTTGTCTAAGGTCTGTTGAGGAAGGTTTAAGTGTCTTTATGATGCCATAAGATCCATTTTTGAGGGATTCAAGATATTATCTTCAAATTTTATTTCTGTTTTCTATTTTAACAAGAGCCTTGTCTGGTTTGGTGACAGACATGCTGTACAAATGACTCTGGAATATGCAGAGAAGAAGACTGAGGCCTGTTTTTGTTTCACCTCCTATGGAAGATGGAAAGTGCTTAGGGAAAAGGCAAATGATTCTAGAATTGGAATAGAACATATTTTAATGGCAAAGCCTTGCTGGAGATATGATTAAGTCACAGAATTTGTATGTGAATATCTAATAATTGTTTAAATTAGATTAATCTTTGGTCATTTTTTCCTTGCTCACATTATCCTGGTGTTTTAGCAGAATTTGCAGAAATTCTGACAGTAGCAAAAAATGTTGAATTTTGGTTAATCACACTGCTGTATAATGTTGCAAAAGGTCTATTTTTTCAACTTCTCAAACAGGACTTCCTAAATCAGTGGAAAATTTTGATTTTAATCTCCCTATGTTTAAATTTTTAACCTGTAAATTGGAACTAATGTTTTACATTTTAGAGGTCTTTGTGAAGAAGAGCTATTAATATTTGCAAATCACTCAGGCAAAATGGTAATGAATATCTGAGTAGGGAAAAACACAAGAAAAACCATACACTTATATTAATTATAAAAAAAAAAACTTGTACACAGTTCTGGGTGAAGGCATACTGGACTATGAGGACAAAGAGCTGCACAATGCAGCTGCATGTGGTGGTCTTCTGTGCCCTGTAAAAGTGCATAGAAATCAGACTGTGAGTGTGTGATTCCTGTGTCCTGACGCACACTCTGGGGAATGTGAATGAAGATGTCAAAAACACCTTAATTCTGGCATTTCCTGGAATACCACTCCCACAGTAGGGGTGTTTTAAGTGTGTATATTTGTATGTCCATGTTTCTTTACACTGAGGCTGTTGGTGTAAATGCCAGAGTTGGTAGATTTGTAAAAGTGCAATAACTGATATAAATATGCTTCTACTCTCTCCTTCAGACTTTAATGACAGGACAAATTGCATTCAGAACAGTATCTCAAATCAAAGTGCTTCTATATCCTGATTAAATCACTCTCCTACATTCGAAGGAGCGTATTTCCAATATATGCTGTTTTCCATGGACTCCAAAAATAATCATCTCCATTATAAAAAAGTATTTTTAAGCAAAAAGAAAAGACAACTAACAGATTAGACCTTAAATATAGAAGTTATTTTAGGATATGATCATTGAAATGGAGATTTATTGTGTGCAGTGGCCACTGTGCCAAGTGGTACCATCAAAATCTTAACTGGTAATTAAGAGATTTACTCTTTAGAAGAACTACAGGGATCTTTGACTGGCATACATCAGAATTTAGGTAGCCACCAAATCAGACCAATTTATTGATGGGACACTATCCTGAGGCTTTTGAGAAGTTCAGGTGAGGCTGCCCTGCCAAGTGCATTCTGTGTGACAGCAGCAGCACTGCCAGTGTAGTGACAGTTCCTCATTGTAGGAAGAAACAAGGGAGGCTTGCTCAAGCTCAGAGCATGAGGGTGTACTTGAACTCATCTACAAGTTAATTTCTATGCTTCATACAGGAGAGTGCTTGTAGCCATGGGGAATCACTGCCTTCTTTAGCCTATTAACTATTTGGTTTGCCCCCCAGTGCCTTCCTTGAACTCACTGAACAAGGTGAACTTTACAGTAGAGTAAGGAGGTAGATTAAAAATTGCCTGCAGTGTCGGAAACAATTTGCATTGGTCAGTTCATTCAAATAATTTTCAGTTCACAATAACTGGAACTCTCTATAAAAAGATTCCTTTAAGTTAAGCATACCTTAATAATGACTGCAATATATATACAGCTTTTGCTAAAAATCTAATTATCTGATAACTGATCTCCATGTAATATCTTCAGTTTTGCAATTCACAAAACGTTGCCCTTGTTTTAAACAGGTTGTACTGTCCCTACATTGTCAGACTTGTTTTCAGTCACAACTGGGAGGTGTTGACCTAAGAGGACTCCAAAGGCTGATCTTATAGACAGTATCTTCAGATAAAATTAGGGTTTTTCTTAGCTAATGTAGTCTGCCAAAATTCTTTCTGTTATTGACATCTTGGCTTTTTAGAATACTTAAGTCATAGAGCCCTATAATTATAGGGCATTTATGTTAGCACATTGCCATTAGTATAAAATTTACTTGTATGGCCAAAAACAAGTTAAGCATTTAGTTGAACCAAAATAGCTGAGAGAAACTGATACCATTAATCCCTCTGGACTGTTAAAAACATTTCTAAGGGATAAGGAATTATGGTTTACCTTTAACTGTGCTGCTATAAGCGATGCTGCTGCTAATTCTATGGAATTAAAAATGACACTATTAATTTTCATATAAGTTTTAAGCATGCTATATTTTCTCTTGAACTAAGGGATTCTGGACAGATGTCAGTAACTCATTTTTCCATATTTTCCATACTTTCCTCCGGGAGAGAGGGCTGCCTACTCAACAGAAAACTCATATGAAGACTAGCTGTTTAAAAAATTCTTACTGTCTATGAAGAGTTCTTAAGAATATCAAAGTTCAAATAGTTCCTGCATCTATAAAAAATACTAAATTTACTTTTCTTGTGATCCTGTTAGCATCATGTGAATGCTGCCTATCTGTATTATGAAATACTCAAGCAAAGGTGGCTGTCAACTCACAGCATCTTCATACATCTGAACTTATAGTAGGAAAAGATGACTACTACTGAGTTCTCCCTCTTTCTGAAAAGTACCCCAGCTACATTTCTAATTTTGCACAGGTTGCAAAGGCAAGCATCAAAACTGCTAATGTTTTCATTGGAGTGTAGGTTTTCTGAGATATGGGAGGGATGTGAGAATCCAATAACTCTTCAATGTTATGTAGTTGATTATAAATACATTTCAGGTATGTACTAGCAAAGTCAAGATCAGGGAATCTTTGTATGGGATATTCATTTTCAACACGATACAATAACTACAGGGTCCAGACCCTTTGTTCCATTGTGAAGACAGAGGATGTTTCTCTTTTGAATTTGATAAATGTGAGATAAAGTAACTTATCTTTCAGAAAAACTGAGTAAAATTATGTGGAATAATAACCCAGTTAACTTAGTCTGACACACCTCAGCTAAGGCAAAAGANTTTGTAATAATAATAATAAAAAAAAAAGCAATCAGTTGCAACTTCCAAAGAAAAAGATTTTGGAGTCTAATTGGCCTAGAGATAATTTTTTTTTAATGGAACATATTTTTTATAGATTTTTTTTTTTTTTTAAATAAAACTTTACATAGACACTGCAGTTATTACTTCAACTTTTTCAGTGAAAGTGATATATTGGTATAAGACCTGATAAGACCACTTACACAGGAAAAAGTTTTTTCAGGTCAGGGCCAATGTAAGAGTTGTTTGTGGTAGAATTTGACAAGCAAAATACTCCTCTTGACAAGGCAACTTAAATCAGCAAAACTGTATTCCAGGGAGTATACTTTACTCCAGAGCACCTTTCCTCTTCCTATGATAAATAAGTTATCTTGAGAGCCTGGTTGCACTTAGCAGGTTTGGTGATAAGAGCTGCACTGATAGAATTACACCAGCCACTCATTTGTAGTACAGAAATAGATCACTCTGATAAAATAGCTTTCTTTGCAGATACAACTTAAGCCAGCTCCTTGAACAGAATAACATATACTGTCAAAATGGTTTTTGTTGACTTTTTAACTAAAACTTCTGCCTTCTTTACTGTTTTGATCAAGGGTGTTATACCTAGAATGACCAGAAGAGTAACAACTTAGAATGTAGATTACTGCTGACAAAATCTTAAGATTCTTAACGCCTTTTTTTACATACTTTCAGGTGCCCTCACTTCTACAATTGAGTCTACCAGAGTGTGCACTGTCAGAGACTTTTGGCTAATATAGATATGCTGGTAAAACCTGTAATGTAAATTTGGCCTTAGACTGATGTGACTTATTCCTTTTCCAAGTGGGATAGAACTAACATATGCCTGCTTACACTTAACACTGGGTGACTGTTTAAATTATAGATTGTAAAGATTTTACAGTGTACTAATACAGATTTTAGAGTGTACTAATGCAGTAATGTTAACGTCCACGTCCCACTTGCAGGGCAGAATTGCGCTGATTTAATTTAAATTGAATTTAAATCTCACACATAAATCTTTAACACAAAAATGAAGTCCTGGGAATCAGCTGCTCCGACGTTCCTACGCATTATCTTACTCTGCAGCAGCAGCATCCTCCGTACATGTCAAGAAGCTCACTCTCCTTAAGGAGGGTAACCCATATCAAATTCCTGCCATTTATCACGAGGAAATGGAGCATGCACAATGCACTGTTATCATGGAGCCACTGATGCCTGGTAACATATTGTCACCCGGTCACTCGCTAATATGTCAAAGCTGATAGTTATATTGAGATAGGCACCTGCATGGACATTAAAACAGAGTATGCCTAACTGCTTCACACAAGTAGGGTAAATTACCCTGTCCCAAGGTTTATGTTGCCAGTACCAATATAACTTAATAGTATTCTATAAAGTTTAATCCTAGATCTGTACCTACATGGTACACTGAAATTGTCTCTGTAGCTGCACTATGAACATATCCTTTACGCTTCAAGCATAGGAATATATTAATTTCTGACAAGGGATGTCATGCTTTCCCTGAAGAGCTTAAAATTCTTTATAGTTATAAAGCAGCTTCATGAAGAGGTGGGAACCCACACTGCCCTAAATGAGGGTTAATATAGAATTGTTTTTTCATGACTTTAAAGTGAAGTGATTTAGTTTATGCCTTGACCTCTGTGTCTCTGTTCATATGTCCATTACTTTATATCAGTGGAAGGGTTATTTCATTCGTAAGTTTGGCCTCTGCTGTTTCATAAAATACACAGCTAAGATGAAAACAATATCCACAGATAGATTTTCACCTATTTACCAAGGTCATTTTAATCAATGTTTTTGGTTTGTACCTATGTAACTACCCCGTGCAGCCAAGGACACAGAAGAAAATGCAAGTGGTAAAAAAAAATTGAGGGCTTTTTTTTTTTGCTGTGTTCCCTTTTTGAAGAGATAAGTGGGAAGAAGGAATTTGCATTTTTATTTAAAGCAACAAAAGTGAATTTGCATTTTTCCAAGAACTGCAGTTTCTTTTCTCAATGCCTAATAAAATATTGATATTAAAATAAACAATGAAGGCACTTGAACAAATAAAAAATTTTAATTAGTGCAGCTAAATGATGAATTCAATTTTCTTCTCATATTTAGAACCCTTTTGGATGCTTCCCACTGCTCATTTTAGATTCAGGGAAATGTAGGTTTTTAAGTACTGCATCTGAAACAGAGACAGAGCTTAAGGAACTGGAAATTAAAAATAAATAAATTAGCTCTCTGCTGCCATGAGCTGGAGCTTCAAAGGTCACATTTGAGCTTCAAAGACTGACTAAAAAGACTTTCAGCATGGGAAAGAAGGCTCACTGAGGAGAGCAATAGGTATGAGTGACTCCAGGAAGGACTTGTGACGTTTTCAGGAAGGGTTTTCTTTTTCTCTTTCTCTTCTTTTGAAATGAAAGATTGGTCTTGGCTGAAGGTGGCTGTTTTTTTCTTGGAACTCCACTATTTTTTTTTATAGTGACAAAAGCACTAAATTAAGTCTTTCTGCTCCTCCAGTTTTTGTAGATTGACTTCTGCCAACTGTTTCACCATAGTTCCTAGGCTTGTATTAAAACTGGAATCTCGTGTTTCTCTTCTCAGTGCTAAATGGGTCCAGCCATGCTTTACATTGAAGAGCAAATAGCAGTGTACAGTCAACACGGTGAGGCAAAGTGCCTTGATTTTAATTGAGCTTTTTGAATTTACACTACTGACTCCTCATTTCCAGATCAGTAAGAGCAAATGGATAAGTCTTCTCTAGAAAAGAAAGTGAATACAACAGATGATAGATGGGGAAAGAATTAATGGATGACAACAAAGAGCCCAAAGCAAAAGTAGAGCAGATTTAAATAATGGAGTGTGCAGCAGCCACTGTTGTGATTTCAAAAGGACACTTGCAATGCATACATGGAAGCACTTTTATTTAAATTAATAAACACTGTTATAAAAATAATGCATTTTCATGAATAAATAAAGCAAGTATTTTAAAGGCATTCTGTATGCATCCGATGTTCCCTTGGAGCATGGACTGTACCCTTCATATGATTCACTTACTGTACGTGGGCAAGAACAAAGACAGCATCAACATTTGTGTTAGTGGTGTTCCTCTTTAAAAAATTATTCAAGATAGTTTTAGTGGTGTTCCTCTTTATAAGGTTGTAACATACTTTATATAGCAAAAACATCTATAATGAAGTTTTTCAATCCCCTGAAGTTTATATACCTAATTTTTTTCTTTATCCAAACTGGCCCATATTGAGATATTGATTTGAAAAGGTCTATGTTCAGGACTGCACAAAATTTGGATGTTTAGGTTAAGCTGGACATAGAGAAAAAATCAGAATCATTATTCAGGTTATACTGTTCCAGCTGCTCTGCACAGTTTTGACATTTTCAATGTCATAAAAAATTATGGATTCTTGATACAATTTTTTGGGGCAAATATTCTTTTGAAACTTTAGTGGACTTTCGATTTGTATTGACCTATGTCACAGTTTGTGGTCTTTTTCTATTGGCTCTATCCTGTGTTTTTAAAAAGAATACTTGCAAAATTGCTTAAGAGAAACTAAATAAAACACAGAGAGTGATGTGTCTCATTTCAATTGCAAACCTTGTATGCTTAGCAGTGATTTGTTATCCAATAAATAATATACTGACCACCTAGCCTCCTGTTTATTATGACTTTATAAGTGTAAATATTTCCCCCAGTAAGAGTAGCACATGACCTCCTAACAGGCAATCACTCCTTTGTCTCTCACTCATCGCTAGATGAGGCTACATATATTTCTGAAAAATTGCAGATAAACCCCTTGCTTTCCTGTAATGTTATATTCACCTAAAATAAGTACCTGGTAATCTCAAACTTTGATAAAGTTTCCATAGTTGTGCTGCTTACCATGTTGGACAGTCAAACATGAAAGGATTATGTTGCTCATAGTTTCAAAAATATCCCCAAAAGCTGAGGAGTAGGAAGATTAAAAATAAAGAAGCAAAATATAAGATGAGAAGAGTACTGGAAATTAAAAAAAAAAAAAAAAATATTAACAAGGGAGGCTAAGATGAAAAAATCTTCTTTATCCTTGTAAAAATTAGCTTGAAATAAAAGGTATATACATATTCAGTGATGGTTGTCAATGAGAATGATCTTCATCTTTTGGGTTTTCAGTGCATCTTTCTGTTCTTAGCTTTCCCTCTCCTCTTTGGTGTTGCCATTTCTGCGTACCTTACAATTCTTGTAACTTATTTATTGCCTTGATCACTACATGCAAGGTCAACTATTATAACAGCATGCTCCTGATCCTCCCACTCTGTACTTCACCAAACTCTGAGAACACCGTATAAATAGAATATACTATCTGAATATCTTTGCCAAACAGGACATTATGCAGAGAGCCAAGTAAGTTGTACAGAGCTCTGAACTCCAACAATATGCTGAGAGGGCAGGTACATTATGGTTTTAGATTCCATACTTCTGTGGACATAGTGTAAGGCAAACACTGAAGAAAGGCCAAATATAAGAGATTCATGGACAGATTTTGTAAATTTGAGAAGTAAAAACAGAGTAGAAGTAAATTTAAAAAAATGAGACCTAAAGGTGTTGAGTTTTTTTTTTTCTTTTCCTTCTTTTTTCTGAGTTGACATTATGGAATAAAGAACCCTTCATGGCATGTCATCTTAGTGTAAAGTTAAAGAGGTCTGGATGACAGTAGGCATAGTAGAAGATGGCATCCCAACTGCAAGATTATCAGGAATTAAGGGCAGATCACAGGGCAGATGTGACTATTCCTACTATCATTATTATTGTTAATCTGAGTAGCTTTATGTATATATTTATGTGTGTGTGTATGTATGTATGTATGCATGTATTTTTTAAGTAGCAACCAGTGCATGACGCCTGACCTCTCTTGTCTCTTTAGATGTTAGTATGACCTCAGAATTGAATGAAACCTGGAACTTTCAGCTCTCTGGGTCTGCTAAGAAATTTGTGCAGGAAATAACTTCCTCCATTCCCTGAAAGTCTCACAAGAGAGCTATCTGGGGAGCAGTATTCCCTTGAGCAGTAAAAAAGCTTATGCCTTGAATAGTCATTTCAGGGAAGTGAAATGCACTAAGTGTGTAGCTGCAAATCAGGCATGACTGGCTAGATCCCTTGGATATTAAAGAGATAAAAATCTAACCTATAAAAATGATCTGATAATTATCTAATTGCTGGTATTTGTTGAAATCTTTAACATACAGGACTCTTCCCTGAATAGCACTTCATAAATCAATCAGTTTTACTATGAGCTCATCACCACCTTCCTAAAATCTTTGTTGGAAGAGAAGAGGAACTATTCACTGCCCCAGCCAAGGTGGGAGCCACGGAACTGCTGCTGACCTGGTGAAGCAAATAAGCTTTGAGTTTCAGCTAACAAAGCAATTTTTTTTTCTTCCATACAGTTTTCCAGTTCCCCTCACAAAGAGACTGTAATGAAGCCTAGCAAAATAAAACCAACATTATGTCATGCTGCAGTGAGACAGCACTTGTCTTTATCTCATCCAAAATCTTACACTGAAAAGTGCTGAGCCCAAATAACTCCTCTGAGTTTTCAAGGGAACAATGGTTTCTAAGGTCCTCTGAAAAAGCTCATGCTTTCCCAGTCAGTGCTCTACCCAACTCAATTATCAGGGGAAAGAATGAAGCTTTGACACCTTGAGGAATTCACTTTGACATTTACAGATGGATGAGTGCTGTGTGGATTATATTATTATTTCTTCTGCTAAGAGAAACACGTGTAAGTGACATTGAAGTCAGGAAAATACAGAAGAAGAGAAGAAGATGTAACTTTTTCCTCCAATGATAAGTCATCAAATCTCTCTTTTTTCTTTAAAACTGTAGTAAGTGGAGGCTCTGGAATGGACAGAAGGAAGATGACAATATCATCTGCAGTTCAGAAGACTTCTTAAAACAGTGTTGCTAGAACAGAAAAAAAGAAAACTTCTTCTCTGTCAGCAGGGCACAATAAGCAGGACTACAACACCTATTCCTGAAACACGGTTATGTTTGAAGCAGGGACTGGAACTTTCAGCTGTAGCTAGTTAATCCCCCCACTAGGGGCTTACCTCCTCAGGGTACCCACCTGTAAAGCAGCACACATCCAGTAAAGAAAGGGATGCAGTGAAGTGAATTTTAATACTGAATATACTTCTAAGCACTGTAGCTGAAATCTGTGGAAATTTATTAGCGATTGAGCTGAACTCTTTATCAGTATGTAAATAACCATTAACTTATGAGGGCACTGCTGACTGATTTAAAGCCTGGCTTTTTCTTTCTCATTCTCTAAAATACTCATTGGTATTAACAAAAATTTGGGTATGCAACAATGTAGGATTGGGTCAGGAATACTCAGGCGTAATTGAAATATTAGAAGGTTATTCCTGATACGTAGCACTCCTGAATGCAAAATTGTACAGCTAGAAGTACTTGGAAAGCATTTAGTTTGCAGCAAATTTACTACTTGCAGCCAGTGATTTATTTCATGCCCTAATGCTCTAAAAGGTCAGTAGCCTAAATTTATCTCAGTGATTTTCAACAGATTATGGCTTCTACAGTGTGTTCATACATCAGCTACCTTTGGATGTTAATGTTCATTCTAATCTCCAAATTCTTCAAGTTAATGGGAATTCCTTTAGATCTGAACTTTGCCTTTTTTTTCCTTTCCCTTTAATCTGAGCAGAAAACTACCTTGCAGCAAGATGCTATATTCTGACTTTTTGTCTTGTTTTGAGCTGCTAGTAACAGCTTTTAATTTGGAAAGACTATCTCTGAGTTTACTGCGCCTGACTGGTTTCAGCTCAATTGTTTCCTCAGCCAACAGAGCATTTCATTTCTCCTGAAGGTCACTGCAAGCTGCCAAGGCATTGAAACACATCAGCTTTTCATTCATGCTGCAATCTAATGTTGCAGTACCATTAAGATAAATAGTAGGAGGCATGTATGCATTACTTTTTTCTATCAAAAATTACCAAATTTATTATAATACAAAGCAAATTAGTCCATCAGTGAATGAGTAACTGGTAATAACCTTCCTTCCTTGACTCCAACACTTCAAATCACTAAAAATTAATCCTTTCATTATAGTGGTTTGACTGCATGCTGATAATTATTTGTATAAATTACATCATCATGTCATCTGCTTGTGGAAGTGCCTCTTCCAACTGCAGCACAAGTAGTTGCAATGAGATGGTGATGCAGAAAGCTGCATGTATCCAAACCATCCCACAAAACAAACACAGTGGCCATCTGTTGGAGAAGGGCAGCCATTAACTGTTTTAAGAGCCTGGATGTGGTCCAGTATTGTTCATTCTACCACCAAAATGAAATTACTATTCTAATCAACAATATGCATTTTCAAACTGGGTCATCATATGTCTCCAATGCCTGTGTTGTTTGGAATCAATACATGCAGTGCTGACTCACACTATCAAAAGGCAAACTAATCTGTTTTCATTCTGGACGATTTTCATGTTTCTCAAGTTTGTGGAATTCCTTTAATATTAGACATTGTTAAAAAATTTGTTATGACTCAAATTCAAATTGGAAAACTGAGACTAGAGAGTCTGCCAAAAGAAGCTTAGTTTCTTAACAGCTCCACTGGACATTTCACTGTAGTAGTAAAATACAGTTGTCAACAATGACAATAAGAATAAAGAATATATAAGAGACCACAATAATACTAAAAGTAAAAACAAAGAAATACAAACTTGGAAAAAAGAAATATACTAGAGTCTGTACAAAAGTTCCTCTAGTTTATTTAAAATTATTACCCAATAGTTTATTTAAAAGAAAAAACAAATTTATTTCCTTGACCTTCCATATTTCCAGTTAAATATTCAGTTTAAATTTGGACTTCTGAGTGATTTTGGAGATTTTTAAGGAGTTCTTAGGTGTCCTGTTGCTGCGGTAGGAAACCCATTAACTGGATGTGCAAACAACATAATGCAGGCACAACATGGCAAGTTTCCTCACAAAAGCCTGCCAAAAGGCAAAAAATGGGTCTATCAACACTTTTGTTGTTTTACAAGTGCTACCTTGGGAAATGTTGTAAATTATGCCTAGGTTCTTGATAGGCTTGTCATACAGTTAAGTACTTACTACAATCAAAATAAATTAAACTAATTTTATTCATAGTTTCAGTCAGAACTAAGCTCAAATCTCAAGCAGTGAATAACTAGCACACTGCATGATGCTCAGACTGAAAAGATTCTCAGCTGATAATTACTGAGACAAGGAAAAGAAGGCTGTCCTGTTTCAGACAAATGCTTACATTTGTTCCCTATGTAAAAATCTAATTAATGAAATGTTAGATAAATACTAGAATAACTAAATTTGTTTGCACTTGAAATTCAGGCACAGAATGTTGGATCAAGCTTCCATGTCTGAACACTGGTACTAATGTAATTATAATGTAAAAATTTAAGAAAAAAATTACCCTTTTGTGGGATTTTTATCTATCAGACCAACCATATTCCAAGTGTATTACTCACTATAAAGATCTAATTAAGTAATTCATCAGTGTAACTGCTCTAGTCCTTATCTAACAGTAAGGCTACTTTTCTCATCTGACTAAAGTTTTGAAATGGAAAAGTAAGCCAAACTGTATCTAAGCACTTGGAGTCAAGTCATCTTCAAGGCATAAGCAAAACTTGCTCAGGTACACCAAGCTCAGAAGCACAACTCCAGAACATTTTTTTAGCTTTTTCCACAGAAAATGTAATTTTCAGTTAAGCACATTAAGGGAATGATAGCATTTTTTTGTCTCCAAAGGAGTGAGGTAAGTCTGAAGTTCTTGAACTTGCAGAGGAGCTGAATGATTTCTGATGCTCCAAGAGGGAAACCTCTTGGCCATTGGCACCGAAATCCTATTTTAAAGACGAAAGTTATACAAAGACAGATTTTTGAAGTCCTGCTGGCTCAGGCACAGAGGTCTTCTGTAAGGCTGAGTTGCAGGTATGTATCAGAGAAGAAATTATCCAGAATGCACTTTTTTACCTAAATGATGTGTCTAGGATGTACACGTGGATGTGTAGCTAGAGTGCCTGTAGATTTTTCTGCTCACTGTTGGGCTCATTCTTTGTGCTTACTCTGTATTTCATAGAATTATTTATGCTGGGACAGTGAGCGAAAAATGTATAATTATTACATCATTACATTATTATAACATTATTACATAGTATTTTGCAAGCTATTTTCTTGTTTGTGGTAAATTGAACTGCTGTCCAAAGAAGAANTTTTGGGATTTTAACAATTCCCTTTGCTATACTGTGCATTTCTTCCTCGCTTCTATCCAGAATTAATCAGCTATTGCTTTCAGGAGCCTCAGGAATCTTGTCCTTCACTTTTTTTGCCTCAGCTGAGGTGTGTCAGACTAAGTTGAAGAATGAATGTGCATTTTTTTCCAAATATTTCAGTGTTTTATGAAAAGAAAGGAATAGAGAAACAGCTGTCTCACTGTTTCATTTCTATGTGTATAACAGTTTACAGTTGAAAAGAGCAATCATTCAGTGATTCATTTGGATCTTTGCAGAAAAGAAGTGTGCCAATTGTAAGTCATCTAATAGTGGACATATTAATGTCAGTGTGAACATTTGATTGCCATCAAACAGAAGAAGAGCATTTACAGCAGCCAGAACAAACTGAGAACCAACATAGCTCTAAATCCAGCTTAACCAGTGTCTGATCTGTGCTGCTAAGACATTTCAGCCCCACTCCTTCCATAATCTTCTCCCACAAAAAAAGAGCAGTATGAATGAGTGTCTGATTCACTGGGATTCCTAGGCAAGTGATTGCCTATGTTGGTGACTCAGATTAGAAGTCTAACTCAGAGGAACTGTGGGGGACTGCTCTCCCTCTTCCTCTGACTGTCAATCAGTTTGCTCATGCCTTAAATTAGCCCTTGTTTAATACTTCCCAAAACAACTGGCTCCCTGTCATAGTGACACCTCTGCTAACGCATATTTTGGATCTGTCATGTCTACTAACTACTAGCGAAAGCATGCAGAACTAGTCCACAACTCAGTCTTGAAGCGTACTTGGGAAAAAATTACCTGATGGGCTCTGTAGAGCCACCCAAACAACCTGTTCCTTTTTGCTGATATTTCAGCTTTGGTGAAAAGCTGAAAAATCTGATGTCCCTGCAGAGCCAATCGCTCCCTAACCCAATGGTAATAAAATTAGTTTAGTTCAGATGAGCAATTTAAACTGCTTAAATAGCCTGTTTCAGTCAGTGCTGGAAGCTGATGAAGGACTTCTCACACCCACACCACTCAGCAGGGCAGTGAGAAGTGTGGAGCAGTGAGTGCTGCAAAGTATTCACCCCTGCATGAGGAAGAACCCAGCTGTCATCTCGCTTCCTTCTGGTCCAAAGGTTTCAGCACCATAGTGACAGCAGAAAAAGAAAGAGAAAAAAAAAAAAAGAATCCTATTCTTATGGAAAAATCATAAGCTCTTATCTGAACTTTTACCTCATTTAACTTTTAACCTTATCCTTGCTCAGAAAGAAACAAGAAAAATAAGAAAACTGTCTCCTCTAGTGATTTCTTCTCATTAGAGTTCAGTCTCTGGCTAATTAAATAGCCCCAAGTGCCAGACAAACCTTGTTTGCAATAACTTATCTTGTTTTGGTCAGTTCCTCAGGTCTGCTAGCAACGGCAAAGCAACAGATACTTCTTTCCATTGTTGTACTACGGTATAACAAAATTACAGGTAATTAAACCTTCCATTTGAATCAGCGTAAGTGGCATGGCATATCTCTAGGTCCTGCCATTTTCACTGCCTAAAGAAACATTCAATACCTGCAGGAACTTCTCTCTTCAGATCATGGTTTGTAACAATTAGTAGTGTGAATTACACTGCTTGACCTAAATGACAAAGCACTTGACAGCCATCAATAACCTAACATGATAGGAGTGTAATAAATTTGTTTCTCCTCATACCCTCCTATCTATTAAAAGAGTTAACTCTGAGATAACACATGAGGTAAAAGAACAGGAGTGGCAAGTTATGAGGAATATCCAGGATATTGTATGTGATGTTATGTTGGTTATGTATTAGAAACCTCCCAAAGGAATTTTGTAATATTTAGTAGTAAGAGCAAACACCATTAAGGCCTTGGCAGAAAATGAGATTTTCTCACACCTCTCATAAAAACATCTATTAGACACAACTGAATGAGATCTTATTTGCTTTTTACTAGGCGGCACTCTCATCACACTGAGTTTGTTGTGCTGAATTATAGGGAAATCTCAGTTCAGATGGAATAGTATCATGTTTCTGTCCCACAAAACTACATACCTTGCTCTGACGTTAGCCTGGATCATTTTTATAGATGTAAATAATAATAAAATGGTCATGCTGGAGTAACTGGGGAGACAGTGTAATCTGGTGAAAGAGAGTGTCCAAGCAGCTGGAAGCAGGCTTTCTCTTTTTCATAGGCAGCCCATAAATGAGTTAGAAGCAGGAAGACTGTTTTACTGGCAGAGATATTTGTTGGTTTGATAGAGTAAAGGTAGTCATTGGGTCAAGTTCATGCACAGGAAACTCTGGTGTAACCACATCTCCAAAGGGCATTATGCTAACACAGTGTATAAATCAGGATTCCCCCAAACACAGCAACGCAGCTTTGATGCACTCAGAAGAGGAGGGATAGTTTGGTAAGCTATAAAATATTCCTTGTCTGAAAGGGGCTTGTCTGGACACAGATGTTTTTATTTATAAGTCATATAGGTATAGTGCCTCATATGAATGTCCTCCTTAAAAATGGTTCTGGGTCTTTTTTTCTTGTAGTTTCATACTTTACTTGTAGTTTCATGTTTAAATTGAACAACAATCAAAAAAAATCATCCCAATTTAAATTTATTAAAATGAGATAATTTATGAATTGAATTTAGATCTGTAGAATTAGGTCATTCAAAATCGTGTCTTTGCTTATAGTAGATTACTTTCCCTAAGCTGACAAGACCACATTGTTTAACAACCCAGCTGTACTCTGGCTCCAGCAAAAGCTGATGTGGGAAAGGTGCTGCTGCGAGGGATGTTGACCTACTCTTTTCCAGTGCACAAAGCAGTATGCACCTTCCTCTCTCAATGCTAGGTATAATTCCTGTGAACTTTTCAGAAGATTGTGGAACCAGATATTGCCTGGATAGCATGAAAAGAATGTCTTGAATATGCAAATTCTTTTATCTTCTCAAACTAAATATCCTCAAGAATTAAACATAGCAATTTCTTCATAAGTAATTGACTTTCTCCCACCCACTGAAAAGGAAGAGATAAAGGCTCTGTATAACATATGTCTGGATACATTCAGGTCGTACATGGTGACAAAACACAATATGCCAAAGATTACTAAGTAATCTTCATACTGTTAGGCAGAAATGAAGAGAGGAAGACATAAAATTTTGGCAAAAATTCAGCTAGACAGCATATCTTTATTGAATGAAGATACATATCTCATAAGTCACCACTCAAGAGACCAGTATAAATTGGTTGTATAGCAGAAAAGATCCTCAACAAAAGGTCAAATGAACTTGTTCCAAATATAACTCGAAGATATTTTTATGTGGTCAATTAAGAAAAAGATTTTTCATTGGAGCTGATTCATAAGATTATCCAAAGCAAGAATTTAAGGATTGATGGTTCTGAAAAGCAGAAGGTATTCACTAGATTTACAAGGGTTTGCTGGAAAAGCATTGTACTGTGTTGTGAGTACCTAAAGAACAAAGTTACAAAACACTCCTTCCACAAGATAAGCCACCACAACAGAACTTTAGATAAGTGCAGATGGCATAGCAGGAAGGAGCTAATTCCAGGCCTAATGGAGGTAAAGGTTTGGTTAGCAGCTGGGCAAAAATTCTCACTGTGAGAAGCTGTGAGGAAGGAAATTACTGCTTACACTCACACCAGTCCAAATTGTGGGAACCTCTGTGACCACCCCCTGGATACCTAGGGCTTGAACAGTATACAGTACTACCTCCAGAAGAACGACTCAAGACCCCTGCTGCCAAGAAGACCAGAAGAGGACCAATGGGACACCATGGGAATCCATCTGGTGGTGACATCTTTGCTTTATCTCTCTCTCTATCCCCTCCACAACCCCTTCCTATTTTGATCTCTCTCTCCACCTCACATTTACTGCCAAATATAATCCATACTGTTGATTATGGCATGTGTTCTCCTTCGCACCTTAATTCAGGCAGAGGCATCTCTTAATAAACAGATCCTAACATCGGTTTTATCGGTAAATCCTGACCATGAAGATAGAGCAACAGCAAAAGGAGTTTCATTCCAGGAATAGAATAAACTGTACTTGCAAACTGGCTTTTTTGTTGCTCTTTAAGAAGCATTTCTACATCCAGGAAGTTGCTATCATACTTATGTCATTCAGCACAGTGAAAACATCTCACTTCTTCCTAGCCCAGCTATGTCAGCAAATTATTTTAAGGGCAAACATGGGCTAAGAAAAGAAACTGTCATAGACCATTTTTAAAAAAGTTCTGTTAGTTTTAGCAAGACATATTGGAAATTATTTTGGATTTATTGTATTAGATTTTATTTACAAGATATCATTATAAATAATATTTTGATTTTAGAGGATTCCTACTACTCTCCTTCTGCTTCTTCCTTCATTCTTTTTCTAAAATTTTCCCACTAGACAATAATGTGCTGTCACTGAAAGTAGAGTTCATTTGTGGGAAAAGACACAAAGCATGATGTTCAACACTGTACAAGAAAGCTAACTGCTTCCTGGGGTGCATGTGAAGCGTGACCAGCAGGCTGAGGGAGGTGATCCTCCTCCTCTAATTTGCTCTTGTGACACCCCATTTGGAGTGCTGTGTCCAGATCTGGAGCCCCCACCCAACACAGGAAGGACATGAACCTGCTGGAGTGAGTCCAGAGGAGGCCATGAAGATGATCAGAGGGCTGGAGCACCTCTCCTAGCAAGACAAAAGTGAGAGAGCTGGAGATCAGCCTGGAGAAGAGAAAGCTCCAGGGAGACCTTATTATGGCCTTTCAATGTTTAAAGATGCCTTATAAGAAAAAAAAAAAGAGAAAACTTTTAACTAAGGCCTATCATGACAGCACACAATGATTTTAAATTGAAAGAATGTAGATTTAGATTGGCTGTAAGGAAGAAATTTCTTTACAATGAAGGTGATGAGACATCAAAACAAGTTGTTCAGAGAAACTGTGGATGTCCAATCCCTGAAAGTGTTCATGTCAGATTGGATGAGGATTTGAGCAATCTAATCTAGAGAAAAATGTCCCTGCCCATGACAGGGGTGTTGGAGTAGATATGTTTAAAGGCTTAGACGGTAGAGATTACATGTATATGATCTCCATACAGAAGTGGATTTCATTACTCAATTCTAATCACTAAGTTGCAATTCCTAATTTAAATAAGTGTAAAGACAATGAGAGTTTCACTTTTGATCTAGTCCCTCTAGGTTTTCTTTGTAGTGGAGGTACTTCTTTAATATGCTTCATCCATTCCTGAAGTAGACCTCTGAAAAGGGTCAGATGAATCATACCCAAAAAATGCCTTTCTTTCTTTATCTCTAAAGACCATCTAACCTAAATACTGTAGATGTTGAGAGTTACATTAAATCAATTTCAATCTTACTGTATATAACCATGACAAGACAAAAGACAACAAAAACTGCAAAGAGAGGCCTGGTCATGGAAAGAGAGAAGATAACCTGAGCAAACTTCATAAATGCATCGGTGAGAACGAAGCCTCAGTGGATAACCATAATTACCTATAAGAACTAAGTAAAATGACATCCTATTTCTTTACTCACTTGCTCACTCATGAATGGAGGAAGGCAGACAGGGATATTTAGTTTTGTTTACTGACCAACTATGTTTATAAGAAATCTGGTTGAACTTAATGCATTTCTTTGTCCATGCACTTTTGCACATCCCATGTGATCCCTGTTTCAAATTCCAGAATCAATGGACAAAAATGTATTGATTTCTCAGAAGAAAAAAATAAAAATCATAAAAAACTTTAAGTCTTTGCCATTTATTTACCTAAGCAGCTAGAAGCACCTTTCCAATAATCAGCAGCTCAAAGAATAGAACTAATTACAAATTAATACCTTGAAGCAAAACTACTTCCACCTTGGCTCTAACCATCTTCCTGGTAGATTTTGTTTGCTAATGCTCTAAATGATACATCTCTCAGAGGCAAAAATAAGTTTTAAAAGAAAAAGAAAGAGGGACTAGAAGGTGCAAGAGTCACAAGGGAGAGGGTAACTTTCAGGAGCTATTAGAAATTGCAGTTTTCATGGAAATAAGGAAAACTGTCCCCAGGCTGACCATGGGGACCCAAAGCTGTAGCCACATGAGAACACGTATGACAAATCCTGGTGTGAGTATAGCAGAGACACTGGGAATATTAGTATAGGGAAAAAAAGCTTGGGGAAGAAAAAGGGGAATGGAAGGTACAGGGAATCACATCAAATGTTGAAAAATGGAGAGCTGGGATGGGAAGCAATGAAAAGCAAAGTGGGATCAATGTCTATAGGGACAAGCAAACAAAAATTGATGAGTGGACTACAAAGCCCCTGAAATAGAAAGGAGACGTCGATCAGTTCACAGAACTGACATTGATTAGGGACAAAACATGAAGAAGCCACAAGTGTAAGTGCTTTACAAACCAACAGTTTGAAGAGGACACTTATTTTTCTGCTGTGGCTCAGGGTTTCCATAGGACACATCTACTGTTAAATCTTTACAGCAACATCAGGTGGATGATTTAGCTTCAGCATGTTTATCTTTACAAGTGTTAATGACAATGTGCAGTCAACATATTTCTTCAAAGACTGGTGGCAATGCAAGCTGTTTGGCATTTCGCCTTTAGGACAGTAGACCAACTTTTTTTGGTAAGTTTTAAAAAGATTTATGAGGGTCTAATTATATCACACCTGTCATCACTATAAATGGCAGAGTCCTCTCAGTAATTAAGGAGTTTATTGAAGTTCACATAAAATACACTGGTCCAACCTCAGTAGAGTAAATCTTCAGTTTCATTTTAAGGGCTTCTAATTTTCTTAGGAAAATTAATTTATCCTTTGTTAGAAAAAAGCCTGTCGTCAATTATTTGTTGTGGATGAAGTTCTTGGAAAAGATCTTACTGCTGTGTTCAGTGAGGAACAATGGAATACTTGGAACTTGTTGCTTTGTTTAATATGATCTTGCTCTTTGTAGCCATAAACTTTTTTAGCTTAAGGCATGTAAATAAATATTTTAGAATCACTTCACAGCACAAACAAGTGACTACTTGCAGTGCCTACAAGTTAAAATGCAGTCAGATTCTAAAATGTATTTAATATATTTTATTACTTTCTAGGGATTTGTACATCATTTGTGACCAGGTTACAAAGGTTATTTTTCCTAAGCATCAGCCAAACAAACTTCAAAAAACAAACCCGGCGTCTGAAAGTCAAGCTGTGCTCTTTCCTTTTCACACATCATCGCGGGTAATAAAGATTCCAAAGGCAAAATTAAACCCCAGGATAATTATAGGCCACCCCACTGTCTTTTAAAGTCTGCAATGACATTAGGTAGATGTAACTGAGTGGAACTTAAGTAAATAATTCTAGTAGGGAAGAAAATGGAGACCAACTCACTCCATATTCCCTAAGTTGGTCTACAGTAGTACCAGAAAAAAGATAATTCTAGATTTTAACCCTTCACATGTTTTCTTTAATTATTAAAGCTTCTTTATTGGACTACCACTGTTAAATTCATTTTATACAACTGCAATGAAATAATTTCTATAAGAATTTAATTTACCAGAAGTAACAAATGCATCCTTATGTCCATATGTCCTTGATCTATAATGAGCTTGAAGATTCATTGTTAATTTTCATTCTTTTGAGTAATTGTTGTGATAAAGAGAAATTAACAATTGGTTTTAAGCACCAAGTTAAAATGAGTCTAAGTTATTAATTATTGCAGAAATGCCTTCGACTAAACCAATAAATGAAAAGAAAAAATGCCTTTCCTGACAATTCTATGCTAGAAATATTGTAATTTGGCATTTTGTTTCTTACATAGGAAGATAAGGAAAAACTTCAGCTTTCTGGGATTCTAAAAAATTGCACTACATTGGATAACACTATAGACACTCTCAGTGCTGAACAGAACAAGCTATAGTTCACATTCCTGTCACTCCTCTCCCCCAAAAGATGTATTTGGTTCTGTCTAAACGTAACTGTATAACCAACACTGTGGGTGAAGAATCCCGTCCAAGGCAATGGATGAACTCCAGATTTCAAGATAAGAAAGGGTGGAAGACACAAAGCATTATGAGGAAACTATAATTTCTTTGACACATGTGGCTTCTGCTTGGCACTGGGGATGAGAGCACAAACAAAAGCAAGGACCCCTGCAGAGATTATATAACCTCATTTTCAAAGTCACTGAACCTACACGTCTCCCATTCATCTTAGTGGAGCAAGTGCAAGCAAACTTATAGGTCCAGGATGTCTCCTAAATCCTTGCTTTCAAAAAACTCTCCATGATCCAGTTCCCCTGCCCCTATCTCTATGGATGTCTAGGCCATTTCCACCAAAATTAGCAGCTGTCTGTCCTCTAGGAAATCCAAAGGAACAATGATGCTGAAGTGTAATTTAAAAAAAGAAATAAATTAGCCTATTGCTAAGACAGTTGTGCACTTCTCTGTATTAATATTTTGTTGTGGAATGTTTCAGTAGGTAAACAGAGGTATTAGTAAAAGATGATAGGATAAAAGAAAGAGGATTATACACAGGGATGGTAAATTCCAAAGGGCTATGCAAGGCAGAAGAGATTCTCCCAACTAGGCTGTTCAGTTTTGCATTTCACAACTTATTGCAGGTCTTCTGTCATGGTTTAACCCCAACCATCAGTGAAGCACCACAGTGACTCAAGCCCTGCCACAAGGTGGTATGTGGAGAGAGTCAGAAAAAAAAGGTAAAACTTGTGGGTTGAGGTAAAAAACAGTTTAATAACTGAAACAAAGTAAAATATATTAATAATATTGTTAGCAATAATTTCTCACCATCCACTGACTAAGGCTCAACCCATCCCAAAGCAGTGATCAGTGGCTCCTGGCCAGCTCCCTCCAGTTTGCACACTGATCAGGATGATCTATGGTGTGATATTTCCCTGTTCAACTCAGTTGTTTTGTCCATGCTCCCTTCTGGCTTCTTGTGTACCTGCTCACTGAGAGAGCATGGGAAAAGTCCTTGACTTAGGATAAGCACTACTGAACACCAGCCAAAGCACCAGTGTTTTATCAACATTATTCTCACACTGAATCCAAAACTNAAAAGGTAAAACTTGTGGGTTGAGGTAAAAAACAGTTTAATAACTGAAACAAAGTAAAATATATTAATAATATTGTTAGCAATAATTTCTCACCATCCACTGACTAAGGCTCAACCCATCCCAAAGCAGTGATCAGTGGCTCCTGGCCAGCTCCCTCCAGTTTGCACACTGATCAGGATGATCTATGGTGTGATATTTCCCTGTTCAACTCAGTTGTTTTGTCCATGCTCCCTTCTGGCTTCTTGTGTACCTGCTCACTGAGAGAGCATGGGAAAAGTCCTTGACTTAGGATAAGCACTACTGAACACCAGCCAAAGCACCAGTGTTTTATCAACATTATTCTCACACTGAATCCAAAACTCAGCACCCTACCAGCTACTAAAAAGAAAATTATCTCAGACAAAACCAGGACATCCTCCTAATAAAGTATTATGCTTGTGGGCTCTTCAAAGTCATTAGAAAAAAAATCAATGATCATATTACAATGTCCACTTTACAGAATGAACCACTGAGCCACATACAAATTATTCTATAATGTCAGAGGAAAATACTTATCCCTTATTAATCTTCTTATAACTAGGACTGATAAAACAGTGAAAACATAGTTCACATATTTTTTTTTTAATAATGGCTACTAAAAATAAAGCTCCAAGGGTTAAAAATCAGAGCAATGAACTGAAATTGTAGATGTGAACACATGTGTTAGGCCATAACACTTCAAATAATATTTGTGTCAGCATCAAGAAATTGTCACACACATGTGGTTACTGCCTCCAGGTGCACAAGGCAGACATTGAAGAGATGTCAAAAGATATTGAAAGCTTTGCATACATTAACTTGGGTTTTTTGTTTTATTTTGTGGACAAAATTCAGACTTCCTTAGTTCAATAATGAACATAATCCCTTCTGACTTTTGTACTGGCAGCTTGTCATCACAAGCCTTCTGGGCCTCTACACACCTTGGTCACAAGAATGATCTCTTCCTTAATATTTTAGTTATCTTTTGACAGATTTACATTGAAGTGTCAAAAAACTACTTAATGCATTCATAAAAGCAAGAAAACACTCCACTCATAAAATCCATATTTGACTGGAGACATTCATGTATAGAAGTTTTTTTTCATATTTCTTCTGTGCTGTTTCCAGATGCTACCTGGTATTGCAATAAAAACCAAATAACCAAAAAACAAAACAGCAATTGGGGGGTGATATTCCTTTGGGGAGGGGGTTGGATGTGTTCCATAGGCATAGAAGCTGCTGCCTCACAGTGGAGTAACCTGAGAGAGGCAGCAGCTCCCAGCCCCTGTTGAGTTCCCCTGGAGCAGGCAGCCCCACACTGAGACAAATTATCACTCTATGAATAACATCATTAAGCAAACTCAGAGGGAAAAATAAATTGCCATTCAGAAAGTAGCTATTTGCTATAAGAAGCTGTAGCTTAATGTACCACCTCATGACTGTTCCTGCATTCACAGGCAAAAAAATTATTAAAAAATCCAGTAATTTTTATAAAACCCTCAATACTTTTTCCTTAAAAAAACCCCACCACTACTTAAAATTAGGATGAACTAAGGCAATATATTCATTTTTTGTAATGTCTTTAAATGCTCTGTAAGATACTCTGTTATACCTAAATTTAAAAGAGTACATAATAAAAGCATATACAATTGTGTTTGCCTCAGATTAAGTACTTTCATAATGCATTTGTGGACTGCATAAATGTCTCCTCCAGCTTTCAATTATTCAGACTAATACAAAAAAAATCCACTAGTGTTTCTGAATACATAACGGAATACAATGATCACAGCTATCATTAAAGTAACTTGCAAAATTCTTAGAGTTAGCATCATATAAAAAAGAGTGCAAATTACTTTATGAAACTTTGAAAAGTGTAGACACATTTTATTGATTTTTTACTACATTTTCGTAAGACATTAGCCCATAATACTTTCACTATGATAAAAAAATACTTTTATGTGGGGACTTATGTCTTGTAAATCTGTTTTTTCTCTACTTTAAGATCATTTGCCTGATTGACAATGAGTGCATCTGTTTTTTCTTAATGAATATATCTACATGTAATTTAGAAACTGGGGCAACGGTAAGGGATGTCACAGGAGTGAAGTTAGCCCATAAAAGTTTAGAGAGTGATACCCTTTGTCGGTGTTTTTTTACAAACATTTCCGTTACTGCAGAACTTAAAAAGGCAATTTTAAATTAATTTGTGTTACAGTTAAAAACAAATAGTTATGGCACATAAAAAATACTGACTGTCTGTCCTTTTCTGTTCTGGCCTGGAAAAGATTGCCTGACCCATAGCACTACCATTCACCTACCATAACCTCTAGATCAAGAGAAAAGAAATAAAAATGAAAGCAAAAATGGTCGAAACTCTAAATAGGGTCAGATATTGAGTACACAACAGAAAAAATGTAACCACCACAGCACATTTCCTCTACATGATGTTAACATATGACCCAGATAATTATACTCTCCCAAACAAAAAGGAGAGGAGTGAGTTGTGTCAGAACACTGGAACCAGTCCTTTTGAATCTTATACCTTGTGACAGGCATCCTTAAATTTTGCATCTGTCTCCAGACCCACCAGAGACTCTGGCACAGTCTGATTCCAGTGGCAGAGCCCTGCTCTGGTAGATTATTTCTGGTGTCAGTTACACAGGCTCTGTGACCCAAAAGATGGGCTCCCATGCAGCCACCACACTGGTGCTATCCCAGCTTCCCTGTGCACCACAGTCTGCAGCAGGGATCCAGCACCCATCCATACCCGACTCTTCCCAGTAATAACCCATGCCAAGAGGCTGGAGTTTTCAAGACTCAGTAACAATATGGGGACTTGACAAAAGGTACTTATGTCTATGCTGGAAGAATATACTGTTCTCTCTTGCTATCCTGACAGAGTGAGCATAGAGAAAAATAGAGTTCTGTGGCACTTGCACTGAATAAATGACCCTTCCAAAGGTCAACATGCTGTAGTAAATACTTTTTTTTTGGTTTTTCCGAGCCTGAACATTGCTTTGATGACTTCCAGACAGCAGCTGTTACCAGTGGGTAATAACTACAGGGTAATGCACCTGGGTGTCTCAAAACCCTGATATTAAAGGCACAGTGTCATCAGGAATCATGACACTATTAAAACTTTCTGACAAGAGTCATTGGGATTTGAGGAGATCACATGTAGGAACAGTGATCACTCCTTTCCTCACTGATCCTGCATATACTGTTGCCTTGCTGCAGGCTAGGACAGGAGCCAGCTGCAGTATTATGTGGCATCAGGACCTCTGCTTTTCCTCCACCATCAGATTTTTACACCTGCTCAAAAGACCACTACCAGCTCAGACAAGTGTTATTTTACTCAAGTATTTTTATCTTCTGCTCAATTTCATTCTTCAAATAGAGAAGCAATTGGCTCATGGCAAGCTGTGCTGCCCAGACATATAACGGCCTCCTGCCTTTCTTATCCTTTTTTCTTACAAGGCTGTCTTCAAACTCCTTCCAGTGAGATTCACTCCTTAAATCAGCATCTTCTCAGTGTTCTTTGAAGGGGAGGTGACAGACAAGGACAAAGCCATGTAGTTGTGCTAAAGCAGGTAAGGCACTCAGTTTCCCCAGGATTATATGATTTTGATTTAAGACTAGCCCTTGCCATTTGGAGACTGGCTCAGATAAAATGAGTGTACCAAACCTCTGAAAATTCAGGTGCCAATGGTTTGGCAGCCCAAGTTGCCAGGAATATTTTTTACATATATGCAGGATGATTGATCATTCTGGCTCAAGTATGACAAGGAAAGCTACAGTAACCTCTCTAAGCATGGAACACAATAAGGTGGAGGAACCAGATGTCCTAAAGAGATCATCTGAAATCTTCCAGCCAAAGCCAATCCCAAATTCAGAAGCCAGTACTCCTCAGTATCTGACTTGAATTCCAGCCTAGTTATCTTGATGTGGGTTACTATGTAATTCAGAAACACATGGTATGTCAGCAGGCTGGCCTGGTTAGCATGTTACAATCCTGAGATGTATCAGAAACACCTTCTCTCAAAATCAGATCACAAGACTTCTTTGGATAAAGATTCTTGAGTCCTTCCACTATTTCCTTCATCCTACTCATACCAGTGGAAAAGACTCAACAACTTTGAATATAATCAAATATAACATTGATCTTCAACATCTTTTGCAGTGGGATTACTGAGTATTTGTAGTTGAAAGATAAAAGAGAGTGGGAAAAGAGAGAGCTGGTTCATTAAGGGCATTCTCATCCTTTGTTGTCATCTAAAACACAAGATGAAACACAGCTGCATAACTATATTTTTAGTTCCATCTCTATTTATACAATTATATGGTTGGATTTTGAAACTGTAAATTTGCTGTTATGGATTGCATAATTTAGTTTCTGTATTGCACTGGGGTCATTCTTAGTTCTATTATGCAAGTGACAGGTGTGTGAATCAAGTAGAACACAGAGTTTGTGGTAAGGAGACTGTAGAGCAGCATTTCAGCGGCAGCACCAGATGCTCTGATCTGCCCGGGCCAGCTGTGACATTCAATAGAAAGGCAAGTGTGTGCATCACCCCATCTCCCCCAAGTCAAGAGCACCACTTAACAACCCTGGGCACATCTGTTCCCAAGGATTCTGATTACTTCTGTCCTCCTAGGGGTCCGTAAGGTCACGGGAATCTTCAAATCCATTTTGGCTCATCTTTATGTGATAACCTTGTCATATTACTGTACCATATGTACCACATATGACTCATTTAAAACTTTGGGTTTTTACATGAATTAGAATTTACAATCAAAGATCTGACATCCTGCAACAGATAAGGACTGCTCTGAATAGACAAACTTACTTTCCTGGAACATACTAACATTTCCACAATTATTTTTCCTCAGAGTTGATGATGCTTTGTGATACTAAATTGCAGTAAGAAATGCAGTCTTTTCTTCAGGGCAATATATATATGATACTCTATTTGCTACTAGTCTAAATTAAAAACCAATCTTTTAATTTGAAATTTTAGAAAGACTATGCAGAATATTAATTAGTCAAACTGGAACATAGCCAAGACACCAGAGTTTAAAATCCTTGCTCTTGTAAAAAGTAGCAAAGCATATTTTGCCTATGACACAGAAGCTGAGGATCTTGTAAAAGAATGTCCATATGAATATAAAACAAAGTGCCATACTGGGGCTTAGTTTCGTTAGTTCCTTTTGGGTATGGTGGTGGGCAACCAAACTAAACCAAATCAAACCAAACCACAAAGATGAACTCCTGGAAACAATTGTACCCAAAGATATAGGATTTTTGAAAAGTTCTTTAATTGCATCCAATTTGATTAATAATTGATATTGTAATTAATAAAACAAAAAGCTCTTTTAAAATAAAGAACTTCTAGTAGGAGAAAAGTCCTATACAGCAGCTATTTCTATGAGATATGTGGAAACAAGGGAATCACAAATAGCTATTGTAAACATGCTTTACATACATGCAGCTTTTTGATGAAATACACCCTTCAAATGCAGAAAATAAAAGCCTGTCATTTTAATTCCAAGCATTTTGAAGTGATAACAGATCTTCAATATAGAACTTAGATAGCCCTCTACATCTGTTATTTGTTAGTAATTTTATAGACATATAGAAATGCATTAAAAATGAAAAACAAACCAAAACAAACCCAAAAAACCCCAAAAAACCCAAAAAACCCCAAATAAATGAACCAATCTATACTAAAAAACTTAGACCACCACTCTAGTAGTGTTAGCATACCAGCCAACCATGGTCCCATCTGCTCTCATGTTTTTTCTGGGTTTGTTGCTTCCTCACGGTTTGGAGAGGTACAACTGCACTCTCCTAACCTACACACATACAAAAACTCCTCCTGTCCCAGAATCCCATATTTCATAAAGTGGATCTCTCAACATTTTTCATTTGGGGTAATTTTTTTGTTGTTGTTTTTTTGTTTTAAAAAAAATCAGTTCTTTGGTCCTGGTTTTAAAAGTGAGAAATTTGCTTGAATGAGTCATATTCTGGAAATGAACATCTGAACAGCTGAAATGTTCCTTCAGGAGATTTTTTTTTATACATATGAAAGAAACCCGGAATCTTCTCCACATTGTTATTTAATTTTCCCTTTGAGGTCTTCATACCTGTGTAACAGAATTTCAAGCTGAGCAGCAAAAATTTGTTCATGTCCTAACATTTAGTTGAACTTCAGTTCCGAACTGCAAAAATGTTCTAATGATAACCTGTTTACTCTTCAGGATATATGAAAATTAATAATTTCATTAGTGACTTCTGCAAATCCCAACAATGAACACTGAAAAAAGCCAATGAGAAAGTCGAGATTTCTATCTTCAAAATAAGAACACAACAGCATGAAGTGAACAAGGCATAGGCTCACTCTGTAAATAATAAAACCAAAAAAAAAAAAATATAATGAAAGCACTGCTCACTAGAGAGACCATTCTAATCATAATACCAGATGAGTCAAGGTTCCTTCAGAAAAACAACTGCACACTCATGTTATTGAAGTCTGAATCATAACACATCCTAAATAAACGGGCTGAGAACGAAGTGCGCTGACGTTTTCTAACATTTGAGCTCTTGGTTTCAAAACCTTCCTAGTAATTTTAAGAGTTTGCCATTTGTTATGTGGCTGCTTACTTACTTACTTTACAGCTTGGTAAAAAGGCAAGTTATTGGTTTGACATCATGATCCTTGATTTCAATTTCTTCTTGTTTTGGATGACTAAATAAGGTTTCTCAAACTGCATGTCTGAAAGCAGTGGTTATTTTTAGAATTGTTCCTCTTTTATATAGACAAGCTGTTAGTGCACCCAACAATTATATACATTCCCCATCATTGTAAGATTGTGTAAGAATATACAATACAAAAAGGATTACTAAGAGAGCAAAAATTAGTATACTAATGATTCAATTTGACAGTTTCATTCTGTATAATGTGGATAAAACTTAGAACTCTTTTAAATTACTCCTGCCAAGTTCTGAACAAGACCACTAAACCAACTTAGAATAAACTAGCTCTTAGTTTTTTTGTAATAAATTTATCATAATGGTGCATATATACGCAGCCATATATTTTTCTTTTTATACCAAATGTTCAGGACATTATTTTGATCTAATTATATTTCATCTAATTATAGTTCATCATGGTTAAAATATCAAATTTAATGGCATGTCAAGGATTAACAGAATAATTTGATTTCTAGACTGTTAATTAGAACTTACATTTACATGATTATGGAAAGTTATATGTGAATTACAAAATTAATACTTAATGTCCAAAAAACTCTTCAGCTTGTTTCTAAGAGGATCTATAGACAAATGAAATTATTAAAATATATATTTAGGCATTTAAGGCCAACTAATGTGTTTATTGGAGAACTATGCTTTACTAGAGACATCATAAAATTAAAAAACTAGTTAATGAGAAATGAATTAATGTTACTCACTCCTGGCTAACAAACTCAAACATAAACCTGGAACATCCTAGGGGTTCTCTGGCTAATTAGCTCTCTTTCTCGTCTGGTGCACATCCAGTCACTGAGAGAGGAATGTCCCCCGTCCCCCAGGTGCACCCACTCTGCAATTCAGACACAAGTGGAAGCAGGAGTGCCTGGATGTGTGCAGGACAAACCTGGTTCAAAGACACACATTTCTCATCGTACCATCATCTTACAGGTGGGAAGGACTCGGCAGCTAAAGAGAAAAGAGATGTTTGGGATTTCCTAGGGCAGACAAGCAAACACAGCCATTCCCACCCAGAAGTCGCCAACAACTCCAGGGAAATGGGTTATTTTGGCCTGCTACCCCACAGCAGGTGAGTTCCTGCTGTCACCATCTGAAGATGTTTGGCTGGTAATTGGGGACATAAGTTATTCCATGCTGTTTGACCTGTGCTGCCTTGCAGTTATGTCTGCCCTCAATATTTGGCCAGGAGGAGATTCCTCACCACTAGCTTCTGAGCAGAAAAAATTATCAGCTTCCCTACCTTAAATGCAGCTAGTGCACACTTCCCATGCCAGAAAGGGTGTCCATGTCGACAACATAATGGTGACAGTCACTTTGCAGGCTGCAGTGAGTCATAGGGACAGTGGCATATGACATTATGAACTGTGCAGAAACGTGCAAAATACCAAAGAGATCCAGCATTCATCTGGAGGGACAAGCAGGGATTTAGTTCCTTCCCAGTGACATAACCATCAGTCTTGTATGCAGATTCATTACACAAAACAATGAAGTCCAGCATTATTACAGAGGGTGAAGAAAATTAGAAAAGGAAAAAAGTACATTTTTTTCATTTTTATTTGTTAATGCATGGCAGGTTACACTTCTGTGGTAAATTACAGCCCACTGACATGTCAAGTGACACAGTGTGTAGCTATCTGTAAGAAAGCTCCGCATTGTGGGGATGGTTTGGTTTTGGATCATTTTAGAGTACTTTAACACATCACAAAAGCAATTTCCTGTCCTTTCCTGCTTCTTATTTTTTCCTTCACAAATTCAAGTACCAACTCACTATGCAAATTTATCTACTGCCAAGATTTAGCAGAAATATCAGTTACTTGTGTACAATTGCAGAAGGGTTATAAATCTGCAAAGGAAATTTAAGTACAAAAGTTTGCAAAGCAAGGAAGGATGCAACTGGATTCTTGGCTGTCATGACCATTTTCTGAGGTTACAGTCAGATTTACAAGACACCAAAATAATAGGAGATATATTAAGTTTCCTAGTCCTTTTATTTCAATTTTTTTATTATTTAATTTTATTGGGTTTTTTTAAACAAAGGCAGGATATCTCATTCAATATCAGTTGAAAGAAAAAATCGTTTCCATTAGCATTATGTATTTATATTTCTTCTGCTATTACACTGGACTTCTCTGAATTCATCTCAGGAAAGAAAATTCATGAGCAGGTAAGATGAAAATGTAATACAGTTAAAAGATTACAAATTAGGAGTCATCTGGTTTGGGTCTTAATAGAATGAAATTGGAGTCCTTTAAATAGTACTGGTTCAAACACACTGTTACTCTGGGAAACTTTGGCATTATACTATGCTTTCAGAAGCCCCAGGATGACAGAAAAACAGGCAACAGGTGGAAAATATGTAAATAAGTCTTTTCATCATGTACTGACTGAACCAGATATCAAAGCCAGGATAGGGCTAATTAGCTACCAAGGCAGCTGTTGAAAATTTGTCCTACCTGAGCATCTCAAAGGGATTCCTACACTGCAGTCATGCTGGGAGCCCAGCTCATAGCATACACCGGATCACATACAGAAGAGTCACCACTGCAGAAAGCCTGATGTCTTCCCACATTTTCACCCCAGGTGGGACCTATCTCAGATCATAGACACCAGGAGCAATGGTCAGAGAGAGGCCCATCATCAGAGTCACCTTACTTACTGGTGCATGGAATATTATAGTCTCAAGCTGGGTTCATTTGTTGGTTACACACTAAAACTCTCTCCCTGTTATGCCACAGGCTCTCTTGAGAAAGTAGCAAAAATGACGCAGCAATTGGTAGCAGATTGCAGATCTGGTTTCTTTTCCTCTGCCTCTCTTTCAATCCAGACCCAAACTCTGCTTTTGTCAAATTACACTTAGTCAGTTGGCACCTACAGATCCAGCCGGCCATACAAAACATTTTGAAGGAAAAGAATCACTACTTTTCCTTTGAGCTGACACTCTGCCCTTTTTCTGGCATCCTCAGAGCCCTTCCAAACCTTTCCTCAACTCTACATGCTCACAATTGTGCCACAGAGAATGGTGTCCACCACAAGTCTTCCCATCTGACCACAAATGTTCAGACTGCCCCAAAAACTTATAAAGTAGCTTATAAATCTTGCCCTAGACTTCGCCTTTGCTTCTATATAGAATTACTCTCATGGATTCTGCAGAAGCTGCAATTAACTGTTTATAGGATAGATCAAATCTTTAGATCTCAGGGTCTTCCAAAAGCATGGCAGAGGTTCTGTGTTTAGCAAGAACAACTGATCATGGTACCATGCTCCTCTTACCATACTGAGAATGGGATCCCATTTCCAGCAGCATTCTTATTTTTACCCATGCTGTAACAAGTAAATACTGTGGAATACCCACTATAGTAGAAAATGTAAACAGCTTATTCTCTTATTTTAGATGCAGAAAATACCTGAAGAGCCCTTAGGGTGGGCATAGTAAAACTTGGGGAGGCTTCCCCTTGTTTTCTTTTAAAATATTTTTTAACACTCACGTTGTGAAAGAATACCCTGAAAAGTAAGTTCCTTATTTTGGAAATAATTATAATTTAATTTAATTATGGATAATTTCCAATAAAATTTATTTGTTTCAGGTTTTGGTCACATATTCCACTGGCAGGTGTGTGAACTAATAGATGAGAAAGTTTTATGAAATAGTGTCTGTCTTATCGGAGAGAAGACTGTGGTTTCAATCATATTAAAAAATTACAGGAGATGTTGGCCATTCCTAGTAGAGATATCTCTGTCCCACTATAGTGTCCTTTTTTACTGAGTATTTGAACATTTTCAGTCCCATTAGGTATCTTTTGTCTCCTTATAAATAGTTGTAAACACCATATTTTGAAAAATGAAAATGCACAGGTATATGAAAGGAAGGTAAATTCAATAACTCAGCTAGATGAAAGCCTGATTTGCTCAAATGTGCAATCTACAGGAATGTAAAAAAAAAAAAAAGAGTTTTATTGATAGGTAAGTGCAAAAAATTTTATTATAATTTATACCCTGGAAATGCCTAAAGAGAAATATAAAAATAAATAAACAAATAAATACACATGCATTAAGATTAAATAAGATTATATAAGATTAAATATTCAAGTAGCAATAGTTCAACATATTTTGAAAATTCTATGTCTGTTGAAATAGAATATATGCCTGTGTATGATCTGATTTATATATGTAAAGAAAGGAAAAGACTGAAATATGAGAATAAGCATTTAATCTCATGTAAGAATGTTCACACTGGTGTCAATGGACATGCTCCTATGAAATCCACAGATGTGATAATTTTCTCAATATATGACCAATTAAAAAAAAAAAAAAAAGAGTTATTTTCATAAGTTCACAGTGAAAAACACAAACGTGTGCACATACAGTTTGGAGAGCTTCACCCTTTGCCCTGTTCATATCCTACACTGAACACTGTGATAGGATTTGGTAATCTGTAGAATAACTAAACTAAAATATAATTTTTTAAAAAACCAGGAGGTTCTGAAATACAACAGATAAATCAACTGTAATGGTTTCTGCAATAACTTTTTGATATATTTTATTAATTAATAACATACTTATTTCTCTGAAATGAATGCAGCAAAGATTATTTTTCTAGCATTAGTTTCTTAGCTCATATGCTATGGAGTCATGGATATAGTTTTGAAAAATTACATTATTATAATAGGAAGATATCCTGGATGTGAAAGAAATTCAGAGATGATACTGCCATGATTTTATGAATTTCTATCACTAGGAAAAGTATTTGAATGATGGGATACAGATTATTTTTTTAATATCTCCTTATTTAAATTATCTTCAAGTCATATTTCTTCAGAAAGTCTACTACAGAATAGAAGTTTTTTTCTGACTTAACTGGAAAAAAATGAGTAGGCTTAGTTTTGTGGTAGGGTTCAGGCAATAAGAAATGGACTGAGAATTCTTGCACAGCACAAAGGCAGGCTCAGACCCAGTGCAGATACAAAGAGCTTTGCAATATGACTATTCACACCTAAAATTAGACTGTAAGAAATAGTAAAATACAAGTGCCAGTCACTTTCTCTTAAAAAAAGAAAAAGAAGGCAAAATCATAACTCCTTGAGGGTTTTTTTAAGTTTTCTTTGTCATGGTCACATCTAGAGATTTATGCTTCTCCCCTCCACCTTGCCCTCACCCCCACCTTGATTTTCTGCTTTTATTTAAAAAAAAAAGATAGAACCTTCAGAAAATCACCAGAGAAATGCTGTGCCAGGTTCCAATAAAAAATAAAATGTGCTGACACAGATTTTAAGGTCAGGAGGAAAAATATGATAATTCCCTCTGACCTTTTTCAAAACACAGAACACCGAAAATTGGGAGGAAATTCTTGCCATAAGTTATTTTTTATTAAGTTTACAGTTTTGCACAATGACAGTTAAAAGTTTTCTCTCACTAGTTGTACTTTTAGTAGGATTTTTTCACAGTTATCTGGCAAGATTTTCAAGGAAAACTTGAAGGTAAAAAGAGAATAAAGGACTTCTTAGTTTGATATATGCTGACTGTGTACTACACAATGTCATTTTGCTGCCTGTATCAGATATAACCTCTCCCATTTTCTGTAAGCAATCCACAGGATAGCATTCTTCTACAATGAAAAGCTCAAATGTGCATTGAGCCTCCATGCCAAATACAGAGATCTCTTTCATTCCTTTGAATGCTCAGGATATTCCAAACAATTACAAAAAATATAGAGAGAGCTACATTTATAAATAAATTTAGACAAAAAAACCCTTTATATATTTTTTGAAAAGATGGAGCTCAGTCAAATGTCACTGGAATGAAAAAATTCATTTTAAAAAAATATATATTTGTGTGACAATTTTGGATTTATCTTATTCAGCTTTTCAGCTCTGGAATTTCAGTATTCACAGGCATTAAAAATATTCAAGTATTTTGCTTTTTAATGATTTGCATGATTGTGGAGTTTTCCTCAGAGACAAAAAGAGAAACTGTTTTCCTTGATCTTTCCAGGTAAGCTGATCCTGGAAATGTCTGTTCAGGGACATTTTCAGAGATTCTAACCTCTTGAAAACCATGTCCTGACTCCTCAGGGTTATTAAACACACCTCAGGTAGTTAGAACTTGCCCGGTGGTGATATCTGTATGGCAGGTGACACCAAGTGGTGCTGTCACAGGCAGTGATTTGGCTCTCTGTGTACATGCATGCCTTCAGCTTTGGCTGTTTCAGGCCCTGTGCAAAAGGATTCAGCTTCTTCCAGAGCTTTTCCCTACAAGTAACTTCAGAGTTTGTTAACTACAGGGTCACTTTTTATCTCAAAGCTGCCACCTAAGAACGAGGTAGGAGCTTAGAGCTATGTCTCCTGGAGACAGTGCTGGATGTTTTTTGGCCACGGGAGATATATATTCATTCAGGAACGAGTTACACCTGGGACAGATCTAGATTATCTGTCACTTGGTTACTTTCAGCCAGGGAATGCAACTGCACCTCTCCAGATAGTTGTAACTCCTCATAAGCAACAGCCACATCAGTGTGCATTCCTCCTGTCTGCTTACATGTGCAAGAGCTGTGTGCTTTATACCACTTGACATGTTATATAAAGTTTGAGAGGACTTGAGTTAATTAAAAAAGGTAGTCATGATCTGTTAGGTTTAATGTGAAACCTTTAGAGTGACAACACAAAATCATTCTGCAGAAATCCCAAGACCTCCACACAAATGAACTCAGTTGATAATATTTATTGACAGAACACTAGTATAATCTCATTAATATTTGCAAATTTCAATTACAGGGAGGGCATGAGCCTGTTTAAGTAGTCACAGTTTTCCATTATGAATGGAACAAACAGCAATTTATTAATTTGTCTCCTAATTTTGAGAAAGGTGAAAGCGTGATGCTGCTAAGAATGATATATGATGAAGTAAATTATTTTTGCATAGATGTAATGCTATTTTCTTCCTGTGACATTGAAATTCTGTGTCAAATTCTGAGAGAGAGGAAAGGATAAGTAAGCATAGGTCATTCCTCATATAAATGAAAAATTGACATGGTTCACTAGCATTATGAATGCAAGTAATATAGTATTTTGTTATTCCAGACCTGAATCTGTGGATAAAAATTGCAATTGTGGTTCACAAAAAGGGGGATAACTGTATTTCCCAAGAAGAAGCCAAGGGCTTCTAATGAAATTACATTTGGATGGTGTTTTTTTGGGGTTTTTGGGGGGTTTCTTTCAGCAAAGATTTTCCCAAAACGAGAAAATGAACTACTAATCAAGCACAATATTTTCAGAACTCTGTCCTCCTAAGGACTCCAACAAAAACTTTTGAATGAGGAGTCTTGCAAAGCACCAGAAGACAGGGATTTTGTGATATATCTTTACATCTTCCATACAACTGCATGCTTATAGACATTAATAGAACATTTTTGTTTTTACTAAAGTAATAGTTTATTTCCTCCTGATTTGTTTGGTGAATAATATGAAGCATTGTAATTACTTTCTTATTTGTATTTGGGATGTATTTGTACCAAAAGCCTCCAGTGCAGAATCAGAAGTGTTGTCTACCTCAACTAACAATCAGAGTCAACCAGTTCATATGGAGGCAATGATGTTAGACTAGGACAAGGATAAAATAAACCCTCTGAAGCAAACTGTGCCCTCCTTCTACTCAAAGAGCAGAACTGGTGTGTTTATGCATCACACATCTAACACAAAAGCCACCATTCAGCTCCAGAAAGAATAGCTTGCAGATGTCACTGCCAGGCACAGTTTGCTGTCAATCTAAAAATAAGATGCACAATCTTAAAAGGAGCTGAAGAAGCATTCTAGAAACTCTTTGCTAACTAGCAAAAGGCTGGACACATGGCAGAGTGAACAAGCCTTTTCCAACACAGTGTCGATGAGAAGTTGTTAAACCTTCTTCCTAGAGCTTGCTGGAGCATTCAGAAAAGACTGTGACTTATCTAAGCAGCCAAAGAATTGCTTTTCCTCACACTCCAAGTATACAGCTGCCGTCCTAGGCTTTTTATTTCATTCTGCTCCTGAAAGTACAACAGTGAAACACATCTGCTTTGGCATTCTTCATTAGATGTGACAAAAAAAACCCCACCAACCTAAAACCCTCCCTGAGGCTGGAACCACAACCTCATCACCTATCATGGAAGATGTCACTCTGTCTCATCAGGGTGCACAGTGTGAATGGATCTGGACTCACAGTTCCTTGGAGGGAAGATGAATATGTTTGGTGGCAGCTGGTAGAACAAGGAATATATTGAGCTCATACTTTTCCTCTGGCTCAGAAAAACCTCCTCCCAAAGGAGAGCAGCTCCAGTCAAGCTGAGTAAGAAGATGTGCTGTGAAATGGGAACTGTTTACAGCTTTTCAAAATCTGATTTCAATACTGAGAATATAGAATACTTAGCATGTCTTTAAGGCTGCAAGCAAGAGAGGGTTCAGATAAATCAGAAAGGTACACTTGCTCAAGGCCTTGCTAAAATCTACCTCTGGGTAGCCCGTATCCCTAACGATCAGGCAGAACAGATGGCTAACGGGTTTCAGCCCCTGCCTGGAAGCAGTGGAGTTTATTTTGTGCCCAAGATCTGGTCCCATTCCATGGCTGGATGCCCAGTGCATTCTGCACTCTGGAAAGAGTCTGAGGGCCGGGTCAGATCAAAGGAGATAGGTGGTGGAGGACCAGAAGAGGAGCCCAATTGGTTGTCCTAGCTGGACAAGCTCAACTCATCAATTTTGTGATAGAAGAGGCCACAGTAGGAGAAGAAGTTGTAAAACACAGGCAGGAGGGTATGATGAGAGTCAGTAACAATCCAAGAATATCACGGGGAGAAGCAACAAATACTGAATAAGCAAAATATGAAATACTTGCATAAATATCTCCAAAGGCAAAGAGGTGGTAATCTATTTTTTTTTTTCTGTATATACATGTAAGGGAATGGATTAAGAGCCATTGGTTGGAAAAATAGACCTGTATCTTTCGCGTTGCCTATTTCAAGACACTAAAAGGATCAGTTCCTATGTAGGTTTCAAAATAATCCCACATATTTGAATAGGCAGTCAGCGACAAAACCAGCAATGCAGAACAGTTAATTCAGATGCAAATATTAACAATTACTGTAATACAGAACTCACATAGTTAGCACTGTAGGAACAGATATCCTGATAATGAAAACTAAAATAACTGCTGGTATCCATAAATTCAGAGATTCTTACCCTACATTTCTATAAAATTCAGTCTGCATATCAGTGTGGTAACTGAACTGAGTTTAAAATTCTGTGTGCAGTCTTTAAGATAATTTTTGAAAAGGGCAGCCTTCTGAGGATAGTTATTTAAAATTCAGAAGGCTGCCCAGAATATCAGAGTAAGTTCAGCATTAGTGTAATTTTTCAACCTGACCCCAGAGGCCTACGAACTCAAATGCCAGCAGATTAAAATGCCTTTTAAGAGCCATTCTGCACTAAGTGTACGTATGACAGAGTTATACTTTGAGTTATAAGCGGACAGTATCACTTTGGAGGCAGCAGCTGCCACAGCCAGGCAAGGACAATTTTGCTGCAGCATGTGTCAAGCAGTTGCAGGATCAGGCTAATTGAGAGGTCTCCATCACTGTAACAGTGGCTTCAAGGTTAGTTCAGGGAGTGGGGGTCACAGTCAGGCCTGCACCCTGCTGAAAGCAGTCAAGAGGAAAGCACAATTTTGGCCAGAGTAACATCTGTTTTTTTCACAGCTTATAGGAAGCTATTGGCACCGGTACCACATTGTCACCAAATATGTCATGATCTTTCTCCCTGAATGTTTCAGCCTAACATCTGTTCAAAGTACCTTTGTCAAATGGATTGAAATATTTAATAGACAATTTACCGCTGAAAAATATCAATGTTTTGATATTGAAGCAATCTGCAAAGTGATTTGCAAAGCTGGATCTTAATTTGGAGCCTTTTCCAAGAAACAGGCTGGAGGAAGAAGCCTCATCTTTGAAAGAAAGGCACTTCAAGAAACCTCAAACTTGTGGTAAATTCTTGGTCTGACTCAGATTTGAGGCTGGCTACCAGTTCACTACCCATTAGCAACTGCTTGGTATGAATTTCTCTTTTTCTGGACTGCTTGAGTTGCATTCATCAACTGAGAGCTATCATCTCGGCAGACCAGACTGAAGGGAAGGAGGAGATAAAGGCAGAGGCACCAGAGGCATTTCAGCAGGATGCAAGGAGCAGGATGCTCTTTAGATCATGAATTGCAGTTGTCATTAGTAGACATGCTTCAGACACACACCAAAGAAGCTCCAGGCTGGCTTTAGATCTACTTACTTAACTATTCCTTTTTAAGTATCAGTGATAAATAAATTAAACTTTTTTAGAACACTCTCAGATCTCCTCAATCATTATATGCCATATTAAGAGAAAAAAAAAATTCTATTTATGTGAGAGTGTGTACAATATATATTAAAGTATAAATTAGAAATCAATATGCAGATGTATATAATGAATAATCATACAGTACCTCTCTCAAATTTTTACAAGGGATCTTTCAATATCTGCTCCTATGCTACTGTTTCTAAATATATTTATAGAGTTGCAAGCTACACACAATTTTCCAAGCATGAAGAATTTTAGGGAACTCAGTGATTTCACTAAACAAGGTGACATATATTATCTCAACTTCCAAACTAAGCTAAGCTAAAAATCCTGGTATGCTTTGTTAAGTTTCAATGTTCTAAAAAACTCTTCCCTTCTTTGTTGGCCAAGCCTAATAGCTCCTACAGAATAATGAAAATGATATTTGACTATTCCCTATTTATCAGGTTCAGATACAGGGTTTTTTTTTTTTAAGTTGGGTACATCAAGTTCGCCATATATGTGCTTAGGTAATAATTAAATCAGACTCCTTGAAACTCCGCTAAAAGCATCACTTAGAGAAAGAAATGGCTAAAATATTTAGATTTGTTTTTTCTCTTAATTTGAAACCTCCAGAGGTATTAAATGCAGCTTGCTGAAACCCTAACTGGAAGTAATGTCCGGAGAAGGCAGTGGGATCTCATGACCTTCCCCCTGAGATTCTGTCTTACCACACACCTGGGGTCACAGCATTTGGAGGCAATTATTTTAGCATTGATGGGAAATTATCAGCTCTCTGATAGGTAACTTTCCCCCAAGAGCACTGTAATTTACATATGCAACTCATGGACCACAAAGCTGGTATTGTAGGACTATGCTGAGAAGCAGAGTCTCTTCTAGGCAGCATTTCAGTGTATCCACGCCCAGACTAATATTCACTGTTTTGAAGTTGTGCTATCCTGCACCAGTGAAAGAACAATAAAATCTCACAAAAGCTCACCAATAAAAGATGAAGAAAGATAAGAAAAGATGACTTGTAGATGTTGCAAAAGATGCACAGTGATGTTAAATATCAAGAAATAAAAGATTGTTATAAGAATCACTATAAATTAAATGTATTTTTCCCCACAACTAAATTGAATATTATTTTTCTTATGTAATTAGCCCACTGTCATTCAACTACATATTAAAACTCTATCCAAATATCCTGTGTAAGCATAATTTCCAGCTAGCTAAAAAGTGTATATTTTAAAGCTTAAAGGAGTTTGATTTTTGAGATCCCACTGTAAAAGATTTGTCATTATTTTTGTTTTCTTGACACACAGAGTACTGATAGACATCCAATAAGGATTTTTGTGTCTGTTTGCCTTCTTAGCAAAAATTAGTGATCAGCTTTTAAAAGAAGTGCTACTACCCTCACTTTTTTTTTACCTCTGAAAATCCAGATTTTTCAACACTATATAAATTTCTGAAAGCAAATGCATTGTAAATAGATTATAGGTTTCCTATAACAACAATTTCTGGATAAAATGACCCCAGCATTTGATAAGAAATGAATTATAAGTAATGCAGGAAAATATGCAGAAGAGTAGCCACCATTTTCTAAAACATTTTACCACATTCAAATCTTCCCTTGCTTCTAGGATATTATTGCATATTCCAGAGTTAATGACTAGTTACAAACAAATACTAAGCCCTTGTTACACTAGTTGTAAAAATATCATGCTGTGCTGTAGTTGCACCACTTAAATCAACTGAGTTCATTCCTAACAAGTAAAGTGAATAAACAGCATCTATGTGCTTGGAGTCACACTGACCTAAATAATACTACGATTACATCTATGGAAATGAGTTAAATAATAGTAGGGCATGGATTCATGCCCTGGAACTATTTTTTTTTCCTAGAACATAAAATGTCAGGGCAGGCTCTGACATTCTTTTGATCTTGGCTACTTGACCAGCTGTCTCCCAAGGGTTTCCTGGGCACAGCTAGGGCACTAGCCCAGCTTTGGGGCTTTTCTCAAGAGGCAGGCTAGATGCAGCCTGTGCTTGGGAGGCTAAGGGAGCTTAACCATATGGAAGTAGCTGTGCTTAGCTGGCCTCCAGGCTAGAGGAAGGTCTTGCATCATTCAATTTATTCATAAAAATTACAGGCAAGAAGCAGAAATGCAGCTGTAATAGAAAAAAAAACCCCAAACAAACAAACATGTAAACAACAAACATTCCCAATTAGTCTCCCAACAGTAAACATTCCCAATTAATCTCTCATAATTACAGGAATAAAAGAGACAAACCCTGACAAATCTGTTCTTGTGTCCCTGGGGGATAAACAGACGTGAGTGGCCAGCTACCAGCGTGCTGGGGATTTAGGCTGCCTCTCCATGCTGTGCTTTCCATATTGACCCAGTGCACCGGTGCTGATGCACAGCCGAGTCTGCAGGCAGCTGTCTCCCCGTAAGCACCACTTACTGACACGTGTCAGCTCACATAAACAGCACACATGCAACTCAAGGTACTCAAACACCACACTAAGTAAGGTAGATTTCATCCCAGCTTCGCACTAAGCTTTTACCCACCTTTTAAACATACATCCTGAGCCTATTTATTGTTCAGCTGTAGGGCATTTTCTTCTTAAAAGTTTTTAAAAAGACACACTTAATTTCCCACTCACTGCTGTCTTTAGTTAGAGCAAAGAGACATTTCCTTTCCTCTTTCTTTCTCTTCTCACCTAGTCTTTCTCAATGTATGAGCTGTATTCAGGAATAAAATAATCAACCTCCACTAAGCAAATGCCTTTCAAAGAAATCACCCAGTTACCTTCTTCATACTTCTACTTTATCCATGAGCCTAAAACCATGATCTATACTATGTCCTGTCTGCTCGGAAATGAGGCAGGGATTCTTCTCCTCAGCAGGAAAAATGTTTGGAGCTTTTCAAATGCTTTTTTCTGAAGTTGAAAAATTAAGTTTAAAGTCTTCAGAGTCTTGGAAGAAAGAAAATCTATTAGGGACAGATCAAGAACCCTGTGTCAATATTTTGGGGACTTCTTTCATTTTTTATTTTTTTCTTATTTTCACAAAAAAAACACCTTATAGATGAAAAAATATGAAAAATACACCTTTTAATTAATATATTATCACAGTACACAGAAAATGTATGAAAATATGTCTTTTCTACAGACATGTTAACTTTAAATTAACTTATTTGTCAAAAAAACCTAAATTCCAAAAATTCCAAATAGATTTGAACTAGCCTAAAGTTTTACTTGAGACTTGACTGAAATGTCTTCAAAGACAAGACTTTTGTGATAAAAAGTTTTGATCCATTCTGAATTGACATTTGAAAAATTGATTTTTTAAAATTTAATGCAGATTCTTTCAAGGTGATAAATGACAGAGGCATTATTCAGATATATTTGCTTTGTGTAAAAGAGAAATTGTTTGAAAGTTTAGAAAATATTTTTTATCCCTTTCTCATCTTTCTCCTCTTTTTTCATTGAAATACTTTCTTGCTTCCACAAAAAAGAGTTGTGGAAAATAAAAGAAAAATTACACATTATCATTGCAAATACATACACTCTCTGTGTCTGAAACAAACAAAGCAACATTTTCTAGTTTGCTTTGTTACAGAAGAAGAAGGAATACAAATCTTAATGACAGATAAATCTTTTCAATCCAGCTTTTTAAAGAAAATAATTTCTGCTCAAGGATAATGCTCACAAGTAAAGCTTCAGTCACGAAATTCATCCTTTGTTGTTTCTTGCTATTAAGCTGTGTAATGTGGAGATATATATACAAAAACCTCTGAGGCATCTGCACCATAAATAGCCCCTTTGTTTGCCACCAGGAGGGAAGCAAGGGCAGTTACTACACTGTAGGCCAATACATAAGGGAGGAAAGAGCTGTTGCTTCACGCTTGCCTAAATCTCCTTCACTAGCAGCCAGGGAGCAGTCCTGAAGGAACTGCTGGGAAAGCAACCAGAGAAGTGAAATATGTCCTTAGGAACATCGGAACCAAGGCCTGAGCTCCATTTTCTGCAGTTGCACAGCTTGACTTTTTGAAGGCCATGTTTTTTGCCATACCTGAGGGAAGTGAATTTCATTCTTAGTTCAGAAACCACAGAATACAGCATGCTGTAAGAGTAGCTGGCAATGTCAGTGGTAACCAGAATTTTTCATAAGCAAACTGAGAACTTCAAATGCCAGGACAAATTTTTCACTATTTCTCCTCAAATCTTTTCTACCTCTAAGTGAAACTCTGTGGTTGGTAAAAATCTTATCAGTCATATTTTCTTTTTCAGAATTATTAGCCAAAAAGATTATAACAGATTATTTTATACAGATTGTACATCACCACTTAGGAATGTAATTTTCCACCAAAAGACAAATAAAGACATGTTGTTTGACTATACTGATAGATTCTAAATTGGCAGACTTTTTTCCTGCTGCTAATCTGGTTTACTTTAGATTTGGGATTAATCCTTTTATAAGAGGCAGGAATGTGAAATTATAAAGAGAAAAGATTTGCTGCCACTTCTGATATTATTTATACTTACATGGCACTTACAAAGGTGAGGACATGCAGCAGTAAATTATCTAAAATATTTTTCCTCAGATCTTCCTTCTGATGTCATGCCAAAGTTAGCTCCACTCAATCCATTCAACAGTCTTTCCAGCATCAAAACTTTATATGAAAAAATGGTATATCTATTTACTATATTAAATAAAATGCTGTATTAAATGCTCCCCTTATCCACTGTCATCTTCAGTTTTCCTAAAAGCTCCACTTTACATTCACAGAAAATATTTTTTATTTCTCCAGTGTAAGACTGATTTTTCAAGTCTAAACAGGAAGACCTTGACTGTGATTGTAGGTGACACTAGCCTGTAGTTGGCAAAATATCTTTCAGATTCATGTTTTTCAGGACAAAATGTAACATTGGCTTCAGACACTGAAGTAAAGATTTGTTTTGTTTTCTCCTTTTTCAGGATTTGATTACTTTTCTGAGGTTTTTTGGTTGGATGGATTTTGGGGTTTTTTTTGGTTTTTTTTCCTTTTTTTTTGGTTTTTTTTTGGGGGGGGAGTTTGGTTTGTTTCTTTGTTTGTTTGTTTTTGCTTTGACAGCACTGCCTCTTATTCATAGCCTTGGGTTTAAAACATTCTGCAGGAGAACCATTCGACCCTACTGTTTTACCTTCAGGAAACAATTTAACCACTCTCAGCTATTTATTGTGTTATCAAATCTTCCTCTGTAGCTTCACAGACAGAAAGAAGAAGCCTCAGACAGAAAGAAGAACCAGCAAATCCCTGCTGGGATGAGGAAATCAGTCAGTAACAAAGTAGGGCATTATACAGATTTGGATATTAAAAGAAAAAGGTATATATGTATGCACATGTATATACACAGATAAATGTGTATACAAATGCACACAAAATCTGTTAGGGCCATCTGGATTTCCAACATGGGAAATGGTTATTTTCTGGCTTTAGTCTTCTTTTGAGGCTCCCATCCTGTCGTTATGTCAGCTTTAGTTACTTCTCCTATGGCCAGAATATGTTAGGTAACTCAACTTTCATAATTTTATTTTTAACCTCAGTTGCACTTTTTTTACATCTTCTGTCTTAGGGATCTTTCATAAAAGAGTGCACTTTCCCATCTCTTGAAAAAAAAAACCAAACCAACAACATAACACATCCTTATGTATATTTTTACTTCATTTTTTTATGTCTCCACCATTTCCAAACTTGTTTCTAAGTTCATTCAGGGTTTTGCCAAACTCATTTTTGTCTTTATACCTGGCAAAAGTCATGCCTTCTATAACAATAAGAGGAAAAATAAAAACAAACCTGTCTGCAAAGAATCCAGGATGCAGTGTAAATCCATTTCCATTGATGTAAACTGACTTATCTCTCATGAGATGACAGATTTCTAAGGCTGTCGTCACAGCAGCAATGTCAGGTTGCAAAGGGAGGTTTTGATGTAGGTTGAATGTCCATCAGTTAGTGCAGAAAGTTTACATGCTGCTGAGCAAGCTTAAACACTTGTTGTAGAGAACAAATCCCTTATTTGTGGTCTCATTTTTTCACTTAATTCTACATAGGATTAATTCATTAATATTAATGTTGCATTTGCATACTTTAAAAGAAAAATAGCACGTATATGTATTATAAATCAGTTTATTATGTCCTTTTACCAATGATTTTTGCTAATTCGCAGACATTTTTTACCATTTTCTGCTTTAATGTAAAATCCAGTCATCCTTTGGTAGACTCTGAATATGTGTCTGCTATAATACAGTCTAATAGCTTTATTTATGACAGTCCTTTGGAGACTCCAGCAACTGCGTGCAGTCAAGATTGTTCAAGCCATTATAATACAAGATTGTATTACAGTGATTTGAATGGATAAAAGTTCTTTCATTTCCAAAAGGGAAATAAATTGTTAGACACTGTTCTGTAATGTATGAGGACAAATGTGTTCCTTTAGTCCCTCAGACACAGAGCTGTATTTTCTCAAGCAACACTGTTGCAAAAAATAAAATGCATAAGGACTAAAAGGGTGAGTGAACAAAAAGTGCAGGAATTATCTATTTATTTATTTACTTATTTTGAAGTGTGAAATGTTGTATATCAACTCAGGTACCTTAAATATCCTTCGTTTGGGGATATTCAACAGTTTAACCATGGAGACATTCCTTCAATATGTCTCCTTGAAAAATGTCTGAATCTAACAGAATTGGCTATTAAAGTCTACCTTGCGCAGTGTTAGTTCATTATTATGTGTAAAATTCACTTTGCAGTAGTCCTTCATTGTAAACGTCATGCTTCACATCTTATCTACAAAAGTTCATTTTGACTAGAAATTTGAAAGAGTACAGCTGTGCAATTTTAAAACAGTTAATTGCTTCCAGTACTTCTAAAGTATACAAAACATTAAAAGAAAAAGTAGAAATATTTAAAGATTTTCCCCTGAAAGTGAAATTTAAAGTTGTCTGGTGCTGACAAAATGTTATAACCACAGATTTACACATCTGAATAAACTTGGGAAAATCATTACCTTTCATGGTCATTGATCACGAAAGCATCTTTGTTCAACAAAATGTTATTAGGTCCCCTTGAGGTCAGCACATGCTTAAAGACTAATATTTATTTAAGGCTTTTGCTGATGTGAATCTTTCTGCAATTACCATTTCATCTGATTGTGTTAACAATGCACAGTAATGCTTGTTTGTTCAGGAAAAAAAATTTTTGCTTACAAACTTGTAATACTTGACAGAGAGGAGCTAACACAGTATTTATGCAACAGGATAGAAGTACTGTTAAGTGCTATTGCTGTGTTGGGCAAACCAAGAGCATAAATAACATAGAGAAACACAGTCTTGGAAGTAAGTGATATCTGGCCATTTGTCTTAAATAATTGAAATTTCTATTCTTGATTTTTTATTTTTTTTTAATTTCCATGCATTGGTGTTCTTCACCCAAACCAAACTAAGCTAGTTTTTCTTGCATATCCATCTTTTTATTTCATTTAGCCCGTAGCATAACATTTCAGTCTGTATTTTTTCTAAGGAAAATCATATTATCAAGGAATTGTCCTGGTTACCATCAGAGAAAATTGAACACACACACAAACAAATACATACAAACTCATGAAAGCAAAGCTCAGTTGAGACTAGACATAGTCCAGTGATTGATATTTTAAGTTGCACGTGACTCTCTTTCCTTGTTCTATTGCACTGCATTTAGATATTGTATGGCTCTCCAGACATGCTATGCATAATTTTACATACCATCTGCTTTACATGCCAGGTTCCATATGTACAATGTATAACCTAAACCCAATATTTTGAATGATTTGAGCTACAGTGGAGGCTTTTGTTCTTAAATTGTTGGATAGAAGAATATAGTCCTAAATAAATTATGCCATGAATGTGTTCTGAGACTAACAAACAATAAAATTTATTTTAAAAATGTTCTTAAAGGTGTAGTAATGACAAAATTCAGATGACTTTCAAGAATCTCAGTAACGCTGCTTCCTAGATTCAAATATCAGGAGACCTGTAAATGCTCGTGACCATTCACTTAACAACCATAGCAATACAAGGGCATAAACATGTTTCAGAGTCAGGCAAGGGACAGCAAAAATAGTCTTGATTTATTCATCTGAATAAAGATGAACAGCATCATTTACTCCTCAAGACAGGAAGTGGTTTAGAAAGCTGCTAAAAGTGAGTAATGGTTATTCAGAATCATGTTCTGGAGTTTCTGGTACTGCATTATCTGGCTTCATTCAACTCTGCCTTAAATACTCAGATCTTATATAGTCTTCAGTTACAGGTAAGCCTAAAGAACCTGAATTTCTGTTTTGGAGATTCTGTCCACACGATCTGTCTGAATATCCATACACATCTTTGAAGAAGAAGTACTAAAACATCAAAATGAAAAAAAACAATAGAATTCCAAACAATGGCTCTCAGACAAACTCAGAGATTTATTCAAATAATATCTTCATTTTTAGAACTGCTGACATTCTTCATTTAAGAAAGAAAAGAGCACTGCTTTGGATCTTAAAAAAAGCACCATCATCACACCCCACCATATCCCCCAATTAAAAAAATTCAAACCTCTTAATGTTGACGTAATTACCATATTTCTCACATTTGACTTGAAATAGAAGTATTGTCAACAAAAATAGGTGGTGGTATTACAATGTGTAAGCAAACAGCAGATAGAGTGGAGAATAGAGAAAGCAAAAAAGTAGCTCAAACAAAATTTCACTACATGTAAAGTCCCATAAAATATGTACCCTTCACTTCCATATATGGCACATGATAAAAGAAACATTTGAAATCACAAGAAAATTAGAAAGAAACCTGCAATATGACATTTTAAGAATGAGGTGTCTGTCTTGTCTATGGATTTGCAAGGAGAGAAGAGATAATCAGTGAAGCATTTGACCATTTTGCAGGTTTTTTTCTTGCTGTAACATGAACATCTTAATCTTTTCACAGCTAAGTATTAGTGACACATTCAGTTCACTTCAATGACAATTCTACCAGATGCCTGCAAAAAAATCTGAACAAGAAATGCAGCACTTCAAACTTTGTTTTTATATTTGCCTATTAACACAAAATTGTACTTAAAAGAGAAACATCATTATTGGACCATAACAGAGAAAGGTTTCTTTTCTTCTTGTATTGCATTTTGTTAGTGGTGGGGGCCACAGGGGTGCCCCTGTGAGAAGCTGCCAGAAGCTTCCCCTGTGTCCCACACAGCCGATGCCAGCCAGCTCCAAAAGAGACCCACAAGTGACCAAGGCTGAGCACCATCAGCAATGGTGGCAGCACCTCTGGGATAACAGATTTAATAAGGGAGAAATAGACCCTGAGCAACAGAAATCACAGCCAGAGAGAGGAGTGGCAATAGAAATGGCATTCACAGAGAGGACTGAAAATATGTGAGAGCAATAGTTCTGCAGACACCAAGGAAGAAGGAGTGGAAGGCGGTGCTCTGGGGTGCCAGAGCAGAGATTCCCCTGGAGCCTGTGGTGCAGACCATGGTGAAGCAGCTGTGCCCCTGCTGCCCATGGAGGTTCATAGCAGAGCAGAGATACACCTGTAGCCCATGGAGGAGCCTGTGCCAGGGCAGGTGGATGTTCAGAGGAGGCTGTGACCCCTTGGGAAGCTCATGCTTGAGTGGGCTTCTGATAGGACACGTGGCCCTGTGGAGGGAGGACTCCACACTGGAGTAGTGCCCCTCTGTGGGGGACCCACACTGGAACAACCTGCACTTGAAGGTGTGTCTGCCCCCCCAGTGCACCATGCTGGAGCAGCTCATGAAGAGCTGCAGCCCATGGGAAGGACTTGTTGGAAAAGTTCATGGCAGACTGTCTCCCACAGGATGAACACCACACTAAAGCAGGGGAGGAGTGTGAGGAGTCCTCCTCCTGAGAAGGAAGGAGCAGCAGAGACAACATGTGATGAACTGACCACAGCCCTCATTCCCTATCCCCCAGAACCACTGGCAGGGAAGAGGTAGATAATTAGGGTGTCAAGTCAAGCCTGGGAAGAAGAATGGAAGGGGGAGAGAGGAGGTTGAGAGGGGAAAGGGAAGTATGGATGATTATGATTTAGCTTTTATTTTTTGCTTTCCTATTTTGGTAATAAATTAAACAAATTTCCCCAAGATGAGTCTGTTTTGCACGTGACAGTATCTGCTGAGTGATTCCCCTGTCCTTATCTCAACCCATGAGCTTTTTGTTACATTTTCTCTTCCTTGTGTAGCTGAGGAGGAGAGTGATAACACAGTTTTGGTGAGTTCCTGGCATCCAGCCAGTGCTACCCCAACACACCTATCAATGTAATAGTCACATTGCTCATGAGTATGGGCATATTTCTGATACTTGATGAGTTTTTGACCAAATTCAGCATGTGGGGGGCCTTGGGGGTTCTTTCAACTCTCAGATTTGGAAAAAAAAAGTAAAATAAAATCACACTTTCTTTTTTAAGACATTCCAAGAAGTTGAGAGTGGTTAGTCAGGTCACAGGAATAAAAAGTCTAGCTTTTGCCATTTGAATATCAATATTTGTATTTGGTGCTTCATTATATATCTGACTGCTCACAATCTAAATACTGCACTGAACAGAGGACGTTCTGTGAACTAGAACTTCCATTTGCTAATGGAATTTTTTTTGCATAAAATCTTGTTCATAATCCATATGAATATGGGCATTTTAATTATTAATCAGAAGCATTCTTTCTTATTTGTATCTGTGCTGTGAAAGAGTTAGATAAAATGGGATAAAAAATTAATGTACATTTAGATTTTTCTCCTCTCTAGAGAGAGGGTGTTCATGAGTTAAATGCTTATGCAACACCTTTCCTTACAAACTGTACTACAGTTCTCTTGTTAGTTCTCTATTGAGCTTTTCTGGGCCTGATCCACAGGTCACTGAAGTCAATGAGAGCCCATCTAATTGTCTCCAACTGCTTCCAACTTCTGAGTGAGAAAAAAGATATGCTGGAAAAAGTGTCAGTTGTTACAGTATCTGTGAGTAAAACAATGGGATTCAGCCTACTTGATTTCCAACACATCAAGAAATCATTCCACTATTCTCCAGTGCAAAGTGGCAATGAAAATCTAGAAGACATTTCTGACGCTGTGCTGCTAAAACTCTTTGGTTAGAGAGCTAGCTTCTAAGATGAAGTTTCTTTTATACATCTCTTTCACTTTGCCATCTCTCCATCTTCTGCTCAGTCCCTTTCATTCCGTATTGACCATAATTGCCTTCCTCTGAAGTCAGTTGGGAGTTTTGCCATTGACTTCAATGGAGGAGTTATCATACCCAGGATGAACAACACAGTGAGGAGATCACTGCCAAAGTACACACAGTAAAAGTAAGAAAAAAGATTCCAGTGGTTTACCGAAGTCCACTTAAAAATCGCCAGCAATTGTGAGCTTTCATATGTGTTTCCCACAAATCGCACCAGGCAGTCTAGGAGAACAAAAAGCCCCTTCCACGGTGTTCCTGGCATTTGGTAGCCTGAGCTGAGACCCTGCCTGAGCGGAGTTAGCCGTGCGCAAACCCGAGCCGAGCGGAGCCACCGGCTAATTGATGGCAAACATTTTACAAACATTACGCTTCCCTAAGGGACAAGCGTTTTCCCACCGGAGCCCTCTGCAGCGCAGGAGGACAGAGCATGCAGGACGGGGAGCGGGCAGGGGAGCCGCGGGCACTCTCTCGTTACGGTGCTGGGGCACCGGCCGGGGCTCCGCTCCGCTCCCCACGCCCCGGAGGGCAGCACCTGGGCGCTCCTCTCGGCAGGTGAGGCGCCCGGCGGAGCTCCGTGCCCATGTCCGATCAGTGGCACCGCGGAGCCCGAAACACCGGACCGCGCTGGCAGTCCCTGCAGACGTGGCCAAAACCGAGGAGTAGCAGCGGACAGTACCCAGGGCGTACGGGGGGCACCGTGCCCTCCGTGCCCCGGTCCCAGCGCGACGCGGAGCACAGCCGCCAAGGAGGGAGCCCCAAGCGCAGCAGGGCACCTTCCGCACCTTACCCTCCCCCGGGGGACCCCGGCGAGGCGCGGAGCCCCGTACTCACCGCGGTGCTGCAGGCAGCAACCCGCAGCGCAGGCGAAGCGCCCCC
>VXBB01009104.1:749455-769434 GCA_013399915.1 Illadopsis cleaveri | reverse complement strand
AAATCACAATATGTATGCAAGCTATCCTGGAACACATTTATGCTTTGAGATCATAAATGAGTGTAGGTTCTTCAAGCATAGTGAAACTCTAAATCCCAGAATAATCCGCTACTGAAAAGTTTGCTGAACATTTATTTTTGAGCTAAACTGGAAAAGTTTGTCTACTGTCTAGAAGTGCCTGTAAATTTTTCCAGCTTTGAAATTGACAGCCTACTTCACTTTTGGTGCTGTCATTTCTTTTTTTTTTTTTTGAAAACTTAAGCTATTGCACTTACAGGAGGAGACAGGATCCTTCCTAGAGGAGAGGGAAATTGCTCAGAATTGATGGAGGCTGGAAGCATTTCCTTCTCTTTCAATGTTTTCTAACAACAGCAATGCCAGGATAACCTTTCCTGTTTTCTGGTTTGGAACAAGCATTGAAGAAAAAGTAAAATTGTCCATTTCTTTCTTTATTGTCCACCATAAGAAAATTCTCTTGCTGCATTATGTCTTCAGGGAATTTCAACGGGACATAAAGTGTTACAATTATTTTCAGACTCATTTTTGAAGGAACCTGGAAACCAAATCCCTTTATCTTTACAAGGATTGATTGCTATACAATAGGAAGGGCGGGGCAGGGGGGTGGTGGAGGGTGTCAATTTCTTTGCTAAAACCCACGTCTGGGAACATCTATTTGTGTGAGATTTTGTAAAAGTCAACCAGTGACTATTTCCTCTGAATTGATACCTTTTTGGTTAGGGTCTTTTCAGCAAGGAATTTCTTTATAGTTGCTATATTGCTTTATCTGCAAGGAATTGCAGATAAAAAACCATCTGATTAATCTATAATCCAACAACCAGGTTAGTTAAGGTCAGGCTTGTGGAAAATAAAGTTGAAAGCCCTGTTTTTTTTCACCATGTCTGTATTCATCAACAGTTTTCTAAGTTACCAGTCCTTTTGAAGCCACACTGTAGACTGCGGCTCTGAACTTTGACTGATCCAGGCGCCTACCTGAATCCACACATCTCATTCACAATGGAGAGGTGCTGCAGAGATGAGGCCTCTGCTCTTCTCCACAGAATTCAGAAAATCCATCATGCACATCTCATTACTCTCTCTTTGCTGATGTGTTTTCCTCCTTGAACTGCTGATCCACAGCAAGCTTTGGACAATGGAAGTGGCTGAATTTCGTTAACTCAGACTCAAAGTTTTTGGAAAAAAACCCAGTGAATATATACAAGTATGTGTTGAATAATGTATTTCAAATACTGCCTGTGAGTGTGACTGTTTACATTTATTCACATATTTAACAGATTTTTTTGGGAACAAATCCAAACACTTATAATCACATGTTTAGTAAATTTACATTTCATGATACATGTAGCTGGCAAAACTAGAGGAAGATAAGAGGCAACTGCATTGCAGGTGAAGTCATATAAAGTGGACGAAGTCCTTCTACATTCCATATTTAAAAGCTGATATGGAAATTAATTTTAATCTTTCAAGTCCAGTTTGCTAATCTGATCTTTCCTCTTATTAATTTTTTTTCACGAGACACACATCAATGAATATATGGGTTCAGTCTCAATATATTTAGGTATTACTACAGAACAATATATTACGCTTTGAGAGTCACTTAGAAGCACTGATGTACCTGAAATGTTGCTAGTGAGAGTGGAAGGGACATGTGTCATGTATCCTATTTTCCCCCTTCCTCAAGCATATGCCAAATAATCCTATTCATAAAAGGCTATAAATATCTCTTTCAAAACTTTCTTCCTATGTAATATAACTGAAAAAAACACTGTAAAATTTACTTGGTGTAATGGCTAGAAGCTTTTTCAATTTCCACTTCAGCACATTTATTTCCACCTAGAATGTTCTCTGTTTCAGTATTATGATTTAATGAGCTCTTTCTTTTTTATTCACTGAAGTATTTATGGAGCTCAATCGCATCCCTATCTGCTTCATTTTCCTAACCAGTTTCAGGGACATCCTTAAAAGTGATCCTTTTCTCCTGTTTTCCTCCATAACCTTCTCTCCACATTTTCTCTGCCAAAGTTACTTTCCTGACTGGAAATATCAATGCTCTATTGCAGTTGAGGTTTAACCAGGGCCTAGTGCAATGATACCAGTGCTTGCCTGTCTCTGACAGACTCACCTTTTGCAACACATTTTCAGTTTCTGTTTGAGATTTTTATGCTGCATCACACTGTCAGTTCATTCATTGAGAAACTGACTATCACATCCCATTTCTACAAAACATTTCCATCTGATAAGCCTCCAGCATACCAGAAAACTTTTTATTATTAGCTCCATGTGCATGACCCTGCATTTCAATCTTCTCCTATTTCTGTTCATCCACATCTTTTGGTATTCATTTCTGATCTCCTCTGTCCTACCTTCCACGTGCATGGTTTATCATTATGGTTCTAAACTTTTGCGTGATTGAAAGCAATAAATCAGTTGAGTTCCTGGAGTGCATTCTGCAGAACTCCACTAGGAAGCACCTTGATAATATTTTCTGAAACCTTTGTATGCCGCTATCCCTGAAAAATGCGTCTTTGCCAATTTTACATTTTCTTTCTTAATTGTAATTCTTTTTCCAGATATTTTAATAGTATGCCATATAGTACAATATCAAATATGTCTAGCCAATGACTTAATAGAAAAATACACTAAAACGTCTGGGGGAAAAAAAAGCTTATCTTGTCAAATAAATACATGGATAAGTAAAAAAATCTCATAATAGTTCTTTAGGACAGAAGGAATGGTTTTCACTTTTTTTTTTTTTTTAATTGCCATGAGAATGCTTTTTCAGCTGCTTGAAGAAAAACCCCAACAAATAAATCACCAAACCTATTTGTGGCTGCTTAAACATTCATACAACACTCTACTATTTGGATGTTAGAATAGGCAAATACTTAATGATATGTGGTATTTTATGAAATCAAGGTGATCCTTTCTAGTTTTCTATCAGTGAATGTCTGTAGCATTCTCAAAAACTTACCTTTTGAGGTGAATTTTCAATGAGTTAGATGATCACAACTTTTTTCATTGAAGTCCCAGGGTGATTTTCTCTCTGGTTGTGTTGGAATCAAAACCAATTAGCAGTGATAGGTAAGGCACTTTCTGAAAAAGTGAACAAATCAAAATGTCTCATCATAACACAGAGATGGTAGTCCAGGAATGGATTAATTTCCACAGACATTTAATAAAAAGACCTGTTGACTCTTGTTTTGTTTTGAAGAGCCCCAAAGGAGTGGTGACACAAAGAATAAAAATAATAAAAAAAAGTCATAGAATTAGGTCAAAGAATTGGTCTACAATATACAGTAACATCATAAATATTCTCTGAAGTCCTGTGAGCAGGATTACTATGGCAGAGAGTGATTACACAATGTTCCCATAAGATTTTTTTCCCAGTTAATTATGCATCTCAGAACACACTTTTCATATAATAAAGAGTATATGTTGTTTCCTACCTGTTTCCGTTATGTTTTCTGTCAACATAATTCATATATCTGTAGTTCATTTGTGACTTCATATATATTGCATAGAGTTTGAGATGGATTATTAAAACATTCATGCACTTTGTATAATTTCTTTTGTACACAGCTGCGTGAACTGCCAGCATTACCAAATCTTTGTGTTGTCTTTTTTCCACAGCCCAAGCTCTCTTTTTAGCTTCATACATATATATATCCCACAGAGAAACAAATGTTCTCATATTCAGCCTAAATAAGTCTTTTAGCAGGCATAAGTTTTGCTTATTCTTGTCAGCGCAAAATTAGATATTAATCCAGTGCCAAACAGAGTTTACAAGAAAGACATTCAGACACCAGATTGCAAAGTGCTTTTAAGTACTCCTGCACTATTTCCATACAAAGATTGTTCTCTTAACACCCTGAAGGGGAAGAGCTATAGAATGCACTATGGAGAGTATTTCTTCCCTGTTAATTTATTATGGTGAATTGACATAATGAAGGATGACAAATAGATCTCTTTTTCATCCACACAGTGCTTCCCATTAAAATGTGAATATTTTCTGTGTGAGCATCAAGAGTAACATTAAATTACAGAAAAGCCGCCAGTGTGTCATATGTTGAAAATGTAATATGAAGAGCAACCGAAAATGTACTGTGGAATAAAGTGTTAAAGGAGCCCACATCTTAAAAGAAGCTTCTCTGTGTTTGAAAACACTGAGAATTACATAAATTATATAAATTATAGAAAGGCTTTGTCTTGCGCTTTTCTTCTATCCCATATCCTGTCATTACAAATTAAAGATTGGTATGCTGAAATATCCATAGCTAATATAATTTAACAATAACAATAATATATCCTATGTAATATAATAGTATATAATGATAATTTGTTGATAATATATATAGACTGTTCATTGTTCTCAATTTGCATATAAAATATTCACACATATTTGTTAATATTTAGTAAAATACATCAATTCAAGTCCACTAATTTTTGATGAAATTATATCGACGCAAATTTAGCCTTGCTTATTTTAATTCCTGTCTAGAAGCTCACTTCAAAACTTCATAATTTGCCGTGTTACTTGTTGTAAAGAAAAAGCGACAGCCATTAGCATTGCTTGTTCAGTAAAAAAACTAGCTTCATATTAATAAAGTATAGAAAAAGAATGTGCAGTATTTCCATGCTATATGCAGTTATAGACATTTGAAATCTATCTTTTATCAGCAAGCCAAGTAGAAAAAAAGTCAAAATACAAGGAAGGTTTCAATGGTTAAAACCCAGTTAGCAATGTTAAATATAACATTTTCTTATTTGATTTCATTAAGCATGGCACAATTTTTTTTGTGGTTATGTCCAACTGGAAATGAAAATTACCATGCATAATGCAACACAGCTAAATCTCTATGAACTCTGAAATAAATGTAATATTAAAAAACCCCCAACAAATAAATTAAATGTCCTCCTCACTTGCACTTTCTATACCTCTGCATGACAGAATTTCCATATGTTTCAATTTTTTTCCTTGCTTTTCTTTATATGTCAAGGAATAAAAAAACAAAATTGGTTCTTGCATGATTGGTTAGTTTTCTTCTTTACCTAAGCAAAGGTTTTTGTAAAGAGCACTGGGACTTCAGGAAACACACCTACCTGCAGCTTAGTGATCTCACTGAAGAGCCACTGAGTCTGCAATCCTCTTAGGCCATTTTGTGTGGAGAGAAATTTTGGTAGGATGCATGGAGTATTATTAATCTATCGTTTTTACGGAGAATTTTTGCCCCAGATTCAGGAGTTTTTATTCTTTCGGTTTATTTCTAGTGATTATGTTTTGCTTCACTGACAAGGGAGGAGCAGCTGTATTGCAGTGACAACATTACAAACATAAGAGCCCAACTTTCATTGCTACCTTAATCTAAACAGATGTGTTCACAGGTCTTGCTAACAGCCTGGTTTGTATCTGAAAGCAATTTCTTTTCCATCATGTTTCTTCCCTCTGCTTTGTCTTGTTTAAAGACTCTCATAATTGTAAGGTTTATAGGGCACTGCTACTTCACACACTAGTTAGCTTAAATGAAACTGAAGCTAACATGACAACACTTGCAAACTAAGTGTCATTTAAATACTTTTTTTACTCCCTGAATGCACAAGCTTACACAGGATTTAAAGTACTACCTGGATGCCTGTCTTGCAAGTACACAAACACCTGAAATGCTTTATTTTATAGAATAAAATTACCTCTTCTCAAAGAATCAAGCTGTTAGAAAGCTTTACTATCCGTCAAGATCCACTGGCACAGAACTTTATCAGAGTGTGGAAGGTTTGGCTTAGCAAAATAAAGTAATTTTATAGGTCTAGAGTCCCTGTTTTCTTCCAGCAGTGATTTTGCTTTCTTTGCAGAAAGCAACCTTTTTCTATTTTACTGTTCAGGGTCCTATATTTAAAGTGCTTTGTCATTCATGTCTGCTACAAGGACTGTGTTTTGAGTGCTGACCCTCTGTAGTTCATAAATCTTTTGGATTTATGTTATAACTTTATTTGAAGTCATCACAAAAATTGATATATTTTGGCTTAATGCAATTTAACAACACAAATCCTTTAGATCGCTTGTTCTTATTCACTTCTTTTGTGCATCCACATCATCTTTTAGTGCCTACATTTAATGATTTTTACTGGATCTGAGTATATTAAAGTGAATGTACTACTACATAACATCAGGAGTGCATCTGAATGGCTTTAGCAATCTCTAAAATGTAGGGGTCAGATTCATGCCACTAAACCACAGACAGCATTTGACACCAGTGTTTGAAGGTCAGAAAAATGGAGGTTACAAACCCAAGGAGACTGGGATAACCCAGCCTACCTACCTGTGTGGAGCTACACAGCCAGGGAGATGTGAGTGTTGAGGGTGATGCCTTAAGTTTTAGTTTTTGTGTTTGCAGATTCTGTGCTGCCTAGGGATGTAGTCCTGAGCCTCATATTAAGTGGCAATAAGCTCTCTTCACAGAGTAGGTAGACAAAACAAATCTTTTTTCTGCGGAGAACCAAAGACACCTTTCAGGCCCAAAAGCATAAACAACGGTGGACTGAAGGGAGGAACAAGAAGAATGAGACCTCACAATCTGAAGCTGCAATTGGACAATTAAACCCAAATATACAAATAGACCAAAACTTATAATAGTGTAAGATGTCGTGATAGGGGTGCCATTTTTTGTGACTATTCTTAGTCCACCCGGGGTGCAGCCTTAGTCGAGCTCTTGTCCTGGCCAGAGTGGATCCTGGAGGCCTTTCAATAAATACCTATTTTATTCTCTGGCTCTGTCCAGTCTCTGTTTCAAGTCAGCCTTCCAGGCAACAAGGGAAGTAGTCAGTTATGGATGGCTGTGAATGAAACTCATTTGAAAGGGTTGCTGATGACATCTCATGGGTAGGGTGCTCTTCACTGAATGGAAAAACCCTGTTGTTATGAGAGGGTTGTGTATGTTGTCCAGTGCTTGTGTGGCTGAGAGGAAACTCTGCCAGCAGGGTGAGGGCTGAGGAGGGGGAGCTGAGGCACTTGAGCAGCCAGATGTGAGGGTGGTTTTACAGCCTGACAAGGCACTGCTCAGCTGAGAGAGGCTGCCAGGCTGCTACTTGGGACCAAAATTCTGCATCTGAGCTCCATGTAACAGAAGGGTGGTTTTGTACCCACCATTTCTTGACAAGTTAACTAATATTGAATAGGTTTATTCTGCGTAATTTGCACAAAGACTGAAAGGGATTAGTTCAGCAGTGTGTAGTGCTACTATGATATATATGAAACTCAGGCAGAAATGGCAGTGTGGAAAGTCACTGATACCCTTGAATGCACAGCAGATACCTAACCCCACCTATCGATAAGGCCAGGGAGCTGCTGCTGCTAGATCAAACAAATCAGAGAGTTTTCTCTTCCAGCCTGAATTCAGTAAAATTTCAAGGATGCTTACTTTCATGCTAAATAAAAATAATATTTCTTCATGACTGTTAGAAACTGTCAATATATTATGTTTATTTTGTGTCAGATAGTGTTCTTTTATGTGTCTCTCAGTATGTATCTGTTCATTCCTTTAATATTTAGTACCATCATATGAAAGTATTTTAGTAACACAAAAGTCAAGGCAGAATGAGAGCTTTTGAAACATAGTGACAGGCACAATAAATTCTTATTTTTCCTACTATAGCATGCACGTCTTCTTGAAATAATTATATACAGTTTTCACCAAAGAAGTGATATGCTGCTTAAATAAGTCCACTCGAGCTTATTGTAAATGGTATTTTGTGGCTTACTTCCTTATGCTTTTGTCATTCTACACTTGATTTATAAAGAGATTCATGGAAAGTCATAATTATTTTAAGAAGGCAGCAGGGAAAGTGTTCTTTCAACATGTCTATAAATCTTTACTTATGCCCTACAGAGAACTCTGCTCTCTATGTCTGCTTTAACAGTGTAAGAAGAGTATATCATAATGCCTTGAGTTGTCAGAGATTCGAGAATCTTTATAATAGGAGATCAAAAGTGGAGACAATTTCATTGTAATAGTCCTGGCAACAAAGTAAAAAAGGATACCAATTCAACTGATGCACTGACATGATAGCAAGAGTATGTTCTTTCATAGAGTTAAAATATGTGTAGGATTGGAATGTGTGTGTATGTATATACAGACTCATATATGCACATGTGTATGTATGGCTAGAAAGCTAGCAAATTTGAGATGTAGAAAAGGAGATGACTACCAAACACATGGTCTATTTTAAGGATAATATTTCTGGGAGAATGCAGAATATACATTTTTTCCATCACTGAATTGTAAACCTCTGCCTTTCAGAGGAAGAAAACACTTTTCTTTCTGATGAAATCCACAGCACATAATACTTCGGCTATTGCTTTTCATTCTCCTAAACACACATTTTCAAAAGACAATTTTCCTTTGCTTTTTCTCTTCTGCAAGGAACTACCCCTTTGTAAGGTTTACAGCCATGAGAGAAAAGGTGTAGTTATGGTGGTTATATACCAACACAGATTTCTTGACAAGATTAGGCAATCTCCTTCACTGAAATTTGGAGGCCTGTGTAGAAAAATATTTGTTGGGATTTTTTTCTGTGCAGCTAATTCTGCTTTGATTAGTAGTTAAGCTAAATGGTTTGTTATAGTCTTTCCCCTTTTTTTAAAAACCTCCCAATGAGATCATGCTGCTAAGCAAAAACACCTGAAAACTGTTCATCAAAACCACTTTGAGCAATACTATATTTATGTCTCTGTTTATGTACAATCACCTTATAGTCATTTGTAAAGAATATGTTTTTGAGAATGGATGTCTCAAGGACCTGGCTATAGTTTTAGTGTCTGCTCTGCAAGACAGATGCATTACACAGTAAATACTGTGTTCTGAGTGCATATTATAGAATCGCAGAATGGATAGGTTTGGAAGGAACCTTAAAGATTATCTAGTTCCAAGCCTCTTGCTGTGGGCATTCATGAGATGAGATTGCTCAGGAGCTCCTCCAAACAGGCCTTGAGCTCTTCCAGAGGTGGGGCATCCCCAGATTCTCTAGATCGGGATGCCCCAACCTGTTCCTGTGTCTCACCATGGGCACACTAACGAATTTCCTCTTAATATCTGCTATCTTTCATTTTAAAACCACTGCCTCTTGTACTCTCACTATCTGCCTGTATAAAAAGTCCCTCTCCCTGCTTTTTATAAGCCCCCTTAAGGTACTGGAGGTCCCCCCAGAGCCTTCTCTTCTTCAGAGCTGAACAACCCCAGCGCTCTCAGCCTGTCCTTATAGGAGAGGTGCTCCAGCCCTCTGATCTTCCTTGTGGCCTCCTCTGGATTCTAACAGGTCCATTTTCTTGTGCTAGGGACTCCAGAGCCAGATGCAGCATTCCAAGTGGAATTTCAGGAGGGCAGAGTAGGCAAGGAGAACCATATCCCTCCACCTGCTGGCCACTCCTCTTTTGATGCAGTCCCAGATGTACTTGNGAACTGTGCTGAACATGAAGGGGTACAAGCAAAATGGAGTACAAAGAACAAAGCACAGGGAGCAAATGAAAACCATTTTGTGCAGCTCATAAACTTATATGAAAAATGCACACTCACATTATTTGTTGGATTCTGACGTGCAGATATTTCATTTTCATACTTTATTTTTTAAAAAAGCAGGAGATTTAAATAATAATAAAAAAATGTCTAGAGAAATCTTGGAAAGCTAAAAATTAGGATGGTCAGAAAAAAACAGGTGGAGTGCCAATGTACTTTTGATGAGTTCCAGTCTACATTTTCAGAAATGAAAAAAAAATTGAATATCTTTGTGGTTAAAGAAAGCTTAACCCATTGTTATGGCATATATTTAATATATAGCACTCCATCTTTCTTTTCCTTTATTTTTTGTCCATTAGGAGTATGAATAAGAAAAACTAAGTTCTGTCACACTCCTGTGTCATCTTTTTTCTTTTTGTATTGTTTAAGTATGAAAAACATATGTACCTTTAGGATGTATTCTTCCTGAGTGAAAGATTTGCTATAAAATCTGTTTTATTTACACTGGGGTAAAATTTAAGAGTATTTTTTGATGTCAGTCTTTCAAAACGGTGCTGCAACTGAAAAAACCCACCAACCTACATGTAGGAGATTTATTCTTTATATTAAATCACTTTTTAAAACCTGAATAAAATATAGCAACTAATAACTTTGGTGAATATTTAACTTGACAGTTTATAAAAATTTGTAATCTTTTGGTTATTGCAATACAATATATTTAGAATATTTAGTACTACAGCATGAAATGTTTCTCTTTTAAAACTGAATAATACCCTTTCTTTATTAAGATCCACACACCACAATTAAATTTTATCACAGATTTTTAATTAAAAATATCATTAATGGTTTCCTGGTGGCAAGTATAAGTATGCTGCGTATAGTTTATGTACACTTAAATTAACAAAATATTATTATGGTTATCAAAAATACTAAATATGTATCTAAAGCCATTGAAGAAAAAACCTTATTTTGCTATGTTTCCTCTTCTTCCATCTTTTCAGAAGCTTTTCAAAGTCTCAGTAGAAAAAGACACAGCTGTCACAGTCCTCCTTCATGACTGTGCAGCTTTGAAGCAGCACAGATGACTTGTATCATATAACTATCTTTGCCCAATTAATACCTAACCCAACTACTGCCAAGACAGGGAATTTGTCTCTAAAGACATTGTCTGACTGATAGAACAAGTAGAGGAAGAAAGAAGCACTTTACATCAAAGTAGAGCAGAAACTAGTTCAGTTAGGGCCTTTTTTTCTTCTGTGATAGGGTTTTGTTAAACAATATTATTAATAGTTTTTGTTTCCAGCAATGTACAGGTAGAGGTGTTGGTGACACTGATTAGAATTCCTGAGATCTAGCCAACTTGATTCCATACGCTTGGGACAACTAGGTTTTGTAAGACTGCTGCTACTTCTTACTCACCTAATTTGTACTCCTGGTCCTGTAACCCCTCTCCTGTTACCGTCAATTACTTACTTAGACCTGGTCACTTCTGAGATTATGAAAATGTCCTGAGGTGTTATGTAATGATTGCTGTGATTAGCAATGTTCTACATGAATCTGAGTGTTTCTCCATGCTCCTTAAAAATAGATCATGATGTGTTTCACTGTCTCAAAACATTTCTCATATCCAAATTAATTAGGTTCAGACATAAATTTGGGTTGTTATTTTTTCCTCACATAGAACACAGGAAACGTGGATATCCCATAGACCTAAGTCTGTCTATTGGTCCCAAACCTTAAAACTGCAATAACATCTTGTATCAGTCTTGGCTCTGCTGGACAGGCTCTACAACAGGTAGAATCACATCTGTTCACCTGAGGGTTATGGTATAGCTGCCCTTCAGGTTGGGACACAGCCCTTCTCATACTCCAGGCTGATGTGCCAAAGAAATATTTGTTCCTTATGGTACAAAATCATTGCTCAAACAGATCACTCACCAAAGGTAATGAGAATTGCATTTTTTCTGAAGACTATATACAGAAAGCATATGTAGGACTAAGATGTTTCCGTCTGCTCTCAACCCTAAGTACTCAGCTTTCAAAAAGTTATCAAACTTTGTAATATATTTTCCTTAATATCTATCTAAGTGATGTTTTTCTTAATTAAAAAAGCACAACCTGATATATATTTTGCATGTGTGGGTAGTTGAATACATAAACAGAAGAGAAAACCCTTGTATTCAACTGTTACAAGATTTCAAAGCAAACTCAAAGAAACAAGCATCATATGCCATGATTTTTTTTAGTTTTTTTTTTTTAATGGCATGACAAGCTGTTCAAGTTTGGCTTTTCTTTCCTCTGGTGGTAAGATAGCTGCTAAGATCTACAGCTCTCCCATATTAGTGATTTAGGCAAGATTACAGTGTGGTCCATTCAAATGGAATCGACAACCAGTTCAGAGAAAGGAAAAGGGGATTTCTAATATGAAAAATTGTCTGCTTCCTCGAATTTTACCAGTCATGTCATGTTACGTTAGACAGAGTAATAGAACATTAGCTGTGTAATGAGACATGACTACTAAAATGTAAAGGAGAATGCACTTTCAGATTGGCTAGTCCTGTTGAAAGTGATAACTTGCATCTAATCTGCAATGCTTGTAGATATTATGCAAACCAGCTGTTTGTGAGTTCCAGATCATTTGGAGATTGGAAGACGCATCAGATACATTATCAGCTTCTCAAAATATTTCTGTATCTTACTTTTTCTTTCTAGATAACAAAAGGGTTTTGAGAAATACAATTATAAATTATCTTCATTTAACACTTGACAGTTTTCTTACATCCTTTGGGTCAGAACTTCAGTTGAATCAGTCATTAGGGGAGTTGTTTTACTGATATCAGCAGAGCTTCAGACATTTGAACAACTTTAAATCTACTCTGTTTTAGATGTGCAGTAGCATAAAGTTTCACAGTACTTAGCAATGGAGCAGCTAACAATCTTTCTCCAAAAGTACTTTTACCTCCTTCTGAGATGTTGTTTAATTGCAACTAAAATATTTCATAGAAAGAATTCAAAGAAATTTCATCAGGAAAGAGGAAGGTAGAGATTTTAATTTCAGATTATTTTGAGTAATGAGCTGAATAAAAATCTGACTCTTGAACTTCAAAGTGTGAGGCATGCCAGCTATTGAGTTGCCAGATATTCTGAGGCATGCTAGATGTCATCTTCTGTTCCATGAACAAATAACAAAAGGTTTTCTTTCTTTTCTCCATTCAACCACTAGAAAACAAGAACTAATTTCAGACAATTTTGTGTGCTATAATTCTGGGTTTCAACCATGTCACACAGCAAGTCAAACCATCTGTTTCAAAGTCTGAACATTTTTAATATTTTACCTTTGCAGTACAACTGCTTGCCACGTAAATACTCTGCATCATGCAGGAAACACTTAGAGCCTGATCACATCCATAAGTTTTGTGTCTGGAAAGGAAGAACAAAATCGTTGGAATGAACCCTTAAAAACTAGGCACTACATTTATGTCTTGGCTGCTTTGATTAATATTAACATGATAAATTATGAAAATAACCCCAGCAGTGGGAATTTGAGAAAAAACATTTGAAAGTGGAAAGATTACATATATAGAAGTGTACACCTAGAAAAATCAAGAGATAGAAGCAAACTTCTAATGCTACCAAATCAATCTGCCCATTATGTCTCTTACATTTAATATTTAGAAAAGTAACTCTAATTTCAAATACTTCAGTTTATTCAGAATGCTGCCATTTTATTGAGATTTGTGTGTTAGACAAACCTAGCTTCCTCTGAAATCACTAGAAGTAGTCAATCTCATAAACAGCAGCTCAGAACAGGAAAAATAAAAACATTAAAGAAAAAGAGATTGATTTTTGCAATGCTGATTGAAGATGAACATTTAGATGGAAAACAGAGCTGACTGAGTCTATGAACTGCTATGTATGTAGTTTTTGGGAAAGTTTCTCATTTTTTATTACTGTGCAATTACAGTCTCATCTATCTATACCAACCATAATTTAGCACCAGTGTAGATGAATTGCCAATACTTGGCTTCCTCTGAGCAAAAAATACACAACTCCTGAGCTGAATTATTTTGTCAAGCAATGTACAAATTTTTAGCTGTTCTGTCTTTATTTGTGTCTCAAGAATCACATTGCTAAATCTTCACAGATTATCTTGAAAGATCACCCCTTTATGACTATATTTTTCCTACATATACTTTTTATTTAAATTGAAGTTGTCTCAACTAACATTTTTAATAACAGTGAAATCCTTTGGGTTCTTATTGGATGGAATCTAAGAAAAAAATTCTCTCATCTGCACTGCTGTACAGATCTTTGAAGGGTAGAGAAATCTCTTTTACATTTGCAGTTGTGGTTACAGATTGATGTGCTTATGTCTATACATTGCCAAAATGACAGAGTTTTATACATGCAGTCACACTCAAACCAGCAAGGAAATGAGAGGAGAAACTAATGCATGCATTTTCCAGATCCTGGTTTACATTTCTGTAGATACAGATCTCTTAGAATTTACATTCATAGAAGGATTCTTTTTCAAAGTTCTGATCTGATATCTTTGGTTGGTTGGTTGGCTGGTTGGTTGGTTGGTTGGTTGGTTGGTTGGTTGGTTGGTTGGTTTTGAGGGGTTTGCCTTGATCTTAGTAGAAGCCTTGCCCTGCAAATAGATCCAGAAGTAGAACTAACAACTGGGCCATGTTTAGGATCCAGGTGATATACTTCTAAAAAGAATTTTATTGTAAAAATGTGGCTCCAAGAGACTGCATGCTTGGCCTTAGCTTATCAAAGACAAGAAGAAAACTCATTATAGAACCTGTATGACTTATGATGCTGGCCAGAAACTGGCTAACTATACTGTCCAGAGTAAGTGAGAATCAGAGACAGCTTTCATTTATATAAAATGAAGAAGAAAAATTAAGTAATTTTGGATAAAAGGAGTAAGAATCTTGAAGTTATTAAGCTATGCAATTTCAGTATCTCTATTCCATCTAAAACCTTGTTATAATGATGATGATGACTATTATTATTATTATTATTATTATTTACACAGGTAGATGCACACACATTTTAGTTGCAGGAGATTCCATTGTAAGATTGCTAATGAAATGTAGTGATTTTTGTGGGAGTCTAACATCTTACAAATCACCATGCAATACAGACATACAGACTCTTTCTCACTGCAGTCAATAAAATAAAACAAAAACAAATTAAAAAATCTGGGCTACATAATTGAAGTTCCTCTTCATTATTCTGACATTAGCTAGCCTCAGGCTTAAGAATTTGCTCAATTGTAATGAATCATTAAGATTTCACTTGGACCAAGGAGAAGATAGCACCTCATTGTACTTTGTTGTTAGCAAGATTTTAACAAAATAACATCTGCTCTCTTATATTGTGGATGATTTAATTTTTAAACACTTGTTCCCAACCTTTAATTTTCTGCAAAACAACCACATAAATTATTAATTCATCTATATTTCCTCAAGGCGAGTTAGACTTAAGGTCCTTCATAAATATTTAAGAATTCTATTGCAAAATAAACAAAAACTTCCACTTAACTTTTAATTGCAAGTCCCCAAAACCAGCAGCAACATCAACAACAGTAAAGGGAAAAATTTCAGATAAAAACACTTTTTTGTGAAAGGATCCAGCTTTATAAGCTTGCAGAAATTCAATGTGTTTTTGCACCAAATTTGCAAAACATGTATTTCATTAGCAACCAAAACAAAAAGAAAAAAAAAGAGAAAAAAAAAAAAAAGAAAAAAATACCAGGGTTCAAATGTAATCCAGACTTGAATGGAAAATCTCTCTATTGGTTCCCAGGAGGACAAAGTGCAACACACATGTGTATATGCATTTTCCGGGAATACATCCGCCTATATTCATTTTGAGTGCTATCCAGGCCCAAATCTGAATTGCTGAGTTAGTTGTGGCCCTGGATCTGAGAAGGGAAGGCAGACTCAAGATTCAGGGCTAGCCTAATGAAGTTTCAGCTGCCAACTCCTCCCCTTTTACCCAAAGGAATTGTGCAAATAACTATGGATCGCTGCATTTGCTATTTCTCACTCACTCCCCAGAACATTTCTCACCTCCTGGGAAAACAGAACTCTCCAAGCCCTTTGGAGTGGTGCTGAGATCACAGCAAAATTAAGATCCAAGTTCTGTGAATGTAAAAAAATTTACTTATTATACACAGACGTATACACTCACACATATATATACATACATTTTTATATACTGTTTTCTTTTTGCAAAAAGTGTGCTTTTTCATGACATTTATTGGCATTTTTAGCCATATCATGCATGATAAAATACTATAAAACTATATTTCAATGTTTTCATGTTTCAGCATTGTTTTGATATAAATCTAATATTTTGAAATATGTATTCATTGAATTTATGTATTTAGACATAAACTTTTTTTTACCCCTTAAGATAAAACCAGTGAATCAGCTATTATCTCACTTCATGTAAGAAATTATTTTAAAGAAATGTAAATATGTAAAAGCTTCAGTTAATATTCCAAAGGAAGGAAAAGAAAAAGATTCTGCCACAAAATGCAAAAATGAAGTGTCAGCATTTTCGGATTTCCTCTAGAACTATAATAGTCCTCTAAAAGATAAAACTTGATTTAAAATTCAAGTGTGCGTGTGAAATGGGTGAAGTCTAAATACTATGCGTAATATGGAAGAGCTCAGCTCTGACCACTTTTACTGCTTCCCTTCTCTTCCAGTCTTTCATTTTCGCTGTGGTTCCCCACGGATGTGGACTCATGGATTCCAACTGTGCTCTCACCTTTTTCAGTGCTGTCCAGAACTAATTCCCAGGAAGTAAACAAAATACAGGGTTGTGAGAGTGGGGTAAGGGAAATTTAAAAGAGGCTCATGAAAGTATTCCTCCTGCCTTGCCATATGGATATTGATTTCTCCCCCTCAGGCTGAATATAATTGCCTGCTCTAATTTAGCATTGATCTACCCACCCAAGTTTCTTAAAGCACTGCATAGGCATCAATTAAATTGTTCCTAATACCACCTTTGTGAAGCAGGATAGCTATAATTATTCACACTTAGATGATGGTGAGGGGTAAAAAGTGATTCGTCCTGAGCTACTCAGTGAAACAAGCCAGGAATAAAGCATGAGACAATTATACCCTGCCATGTGCCCATTATCAGATCATTCAGAGTTTTTCAAAAGGCAAAATATTTGCACATCTAATGACTTGGGATTCCAGTGAAACACACCTGGTTAGATAATGAGTGTGCTATGACTGCTGCTGATCATATCGGATGTGCCTCTTGCCTTGACTTCTCTCTTTTGTAGGATTTTTCCACTGTCTTATTTTTTATCTTTTTTGATTCCATCCACACTGCTTAAAATGTAAGAGGCTTTTATTTCCTATGGTTCAGCTCTTGGCACTTGATTGTTGATTTGTTCTCTGATGGGAACTTTTATGTTTTATTACCTGCAGGAGATAACACCTTTTGCTGCTGAGGATGACAAACGTGGTTTTGCTGCTCTGCTTTTTAGTGTCATTTTATTTAGTAGTTCAAGAGAAATCAGCTAGGGTGCTGATGAGGAGAAACAAGTACAAAGTATTTCATATACACATCCAAGAGTTCAGAAAAATTAAAGGTTCTAGCATACTTACTAGGAAAGCTCAATGCTAAAACAACACATGGGTTAGAAAATTCTTTGAATCAGATAGCAGCAATAAACCAAAGTCATACTGGATATCAGACTTAGTTTAGACAGCTTCCCTATGAAATAAGTGACTTGTAGTCAATGAAGAGAAAATCACAAACAACCCTCCCCCACACACACCTGGCACATAATTACAAGGCTTTTAACCTGCACATGGGCAAACATTGACAGATTTGTTCAAAAGTTAAGTTGGACACAACATTTACTCTTCTGATTCAAGCTTTATATGAAAGAAAATCATGTTGATATTGGAAAGCTCTACAATATGCACAAACTTTAATTATCATCTGGGCTATGCTACCCGATGCTTTCTCAGAGAAACCGCAGGAATGTCAATAACTCAGTACATATTATTTTGCTACACTGCTTGGCTTGAACAAAGTAAGCCTGAATTTTTGGCCAAGAATTTCTGACTTCAAAGAATCCCCTCTGGGTGGCACTTAGGGCCCTGGGTTAACTTTAAACATGTTCATAATATGATCCAAGTTGCTTTAGGCTTCACTGTTCATATTCTAGAAAATTAGGGGCATAGAATACAAACTCCTTAGTCTGTTTCTTCTGAAGCATACATTTTTCAGAATAGGAGATGCAAGAGATAGCAACGAACTCACTCTTGACTCCTGATGAAGTTATGGAAATTAGGTAGAGTTCCATTGCTCTGACCCTTACAAGTATGCAAGTATAATAAAAGAAAAATGTGATGGTTGTGGATTTTGTTTTAATTTTTTTATTCCATTTTTGTTTGTTGATTTGGTTTAAATAGGACCTAGACCCATAATCCTCCTCCAACAGACTTTAGTTTGAGGACGTGTTTTCTCCTGTGTGAGTCCTTTCCATTAAGGTAATGATTTACAAATGATGAAAGAGTTGCAGACCTAGTTTTAACTTTCTCCACTATATTCACAACTATATAGCCTCTGTACGTCTATGATGATATATTCTACTGTAAAAGTTTGGACACTCTAATCCTTCCAAGTGGTGGGCTTTGGGGCAAACTGTCCCACTTGCCTACCATTAGTCTACATGTAGAGCCTAATAAAATTGCATAGTGGAGGAAATATTATTTTTATAAGCTCACCCATCTTACAACACACTGAATCATGTCTGACACTAAACAGAGAAAATATAAGATTATCACAGTCCATCGATATTTACTGCATTTTGAGATCTTCTTGAAACACACCTGAGTCCCAAATTTCACAATTACCATGAAGCTCCAGCATGAAGCACTTAGTGAAGCAGTTTCCCATGGCTCTAGCATGAGAAGAGAAGAGAAGAGAAGAGAAGAGAAGAGAAGAGAAGAGAAGAGAAGAGAAGAGAAGAGAAGAGAAAGAAGAGAAGAGAGAGCTTTTCCATCATATGTTGACTTTCTTGCCTTGGTTGACATTGCTTTTTCCTTTCTCAAGACATGCAAGAGTTAGTACTGACCTTACACAGAAGTTACTTTCCCACCTTCCATGAATGTCTAGGGAACAGCTTGCCTAATTGGACAAGAAGAGTGAATGTTGCACATGAATTTTTTGTTTGGAAATAATACTTCTGCTATCATTTTTTTTCCCCTCAAGTAACAGTGAGGTTTGGGAATATATATTATCAGTATTCAAATAACACGTTTTGTTTATATGCTATTTAAAAAGACATTTGTACCTATAAGGGCAATTAAGTAAGAAATGGAGATAATTGCTATTGTTAATTTTCCACTTGCAGAATGAATGGGGGAACTTAATGTATATCTATCCATACAGACAAAGGGAAGAACAAGTAACAAAAATGTAGCAAGTAAAAATAGCAGCAAAGGATCTTGTACTTCATGGTGTTGTCCAGGAGGTTAGGCAGATAATAGCTTTCCCTGATAAAAGTTTTCCAGTCAAAGAAAACATTTAACACAGCAATAACTGAAGCCCATACTGTGCAACTTTAAGCATCACCTCAGCCGTGAAACAGCTGGACTTATTCGTAGGGGCTTTTTGATAACCCCAGGACATAACGCGTGCTCTGATCACCTACAAGAAATAGAAATGTTTTTCATATGCATGACCCACCGTGCATTTTAACTAGAACAGGAAAGGTACTTATCAAGATAACACTGAAAGGTGGCAGAGGAACTTGAAGAATACAAGATAGAAATTCTCAGCCAGAGGGTGGCAAGAGAAAATGAAGTAATGCTGACTGGTGTAAGCTGATATGTCTCCAGTTACTGCATCCTGATTGTGTGAAATAGGACATTGGGAGACATTTGGATTGCTAATGTTGATAATTCTTATTTCCTCCCTTGGAAATTGGAAGTTCTTTTATTTTCCTTACATTATTCATTCACACTGAATACAACCATGTTTTGTGCAGGAGCATTTGGGATAACTTTAACATTAAGCAACTGAGAACAGCAAGTTTTCCTTATCTGCTTGCAAAAGAACAATCATTAGATTCTGAATCATGTGCCTCCAACTAATCTGCTTAAAGGGAGAAGGTATTTTTCAGTCATCCTGAGTCATGGATCCTTTTTATATAATTTTCTCTTTTTCACAATTTCCTTTACCTTCTCCATGTCCTGAATAAGCTAAAAATAACTCAAGGATGGTGCATTATCCTTAGTTTGTTAGCTGTTAAGCTTAAAATAACTTCTCTATCTTATACTTTTTCAATACCGAACAAAATCAGAACCCCAGTTAGACTTAGGTCTGAGCTTTTACTACAGTCTTATGGGGGGTTTTGATTTAGTTTGGATTTTTTTTCCCTTTTTTTTTCTTTTTTTTTCTTTTTTC
>VXBB01009104.1:694253-749286 GCA_013399915.1 Illadopsis cleaveri | reverse complement strand
TTTTTTCTTTTTTTTTCTTTTTTAAGAGAAGTCAAGTATTTGATAGATATGAAAACATGGCTTTTGCTAAAGTTTCTTTTCTTCAGTCTTACTGCCCTGTAATGAAAGTATTCGCTAAAGTTATTTGCAAATATCATCAGCACTTTTTAAATGCTTTAAACTATTTTTCTGAATCAAAATAGTCAGAAACTCAACATCACCACCACCAACAGTCCCTTTTCCAGCTATTTCAGATTTACAGTTCTTTTGTTTTGGCATGAGCTATAGCACCTCACAGACACCTGAGAAAACAGGTGAATTTGATCCTGTGTATTTTGGCCTAAAATAACCAACTTCAGTACTACTTCAGAATTAGTAGCAAAAAAAAAAATAGACGAGAGATTTCGAGTTATTTTTAACTTTCTTTTAGCTTCATACATACATATTCACATGCACATGTGAACTATTAATACACAGATGTCTCTTGACAGATATATATGATGGCTAGGTTTAATTGGCTCTCAACAAACTAAAATTGTTTTAAAATGCCTCTGTATTATCTGATAATATATGGTGTTTGTTCCATCTCGTATTAAGTGTGAGTTAATCTCTCACAAAACAATGTTTTACCAAGTCTCAAGGTTGGCTGTAGGACACACCGTTTTAGCTAATATCACACAGGAGATCAGTTATTTCCCATTGAGATTCCCAATTGGCATCTTGCAGTGAGCTTGTTTACTGCTCTGCAGCAGAATGGATTGTCTGTTGTTAAGTAGAAAAAAGCTGCATGAAAATAGTGTTAAGTCTCTGGTTTAAGCTGACAAATTCTAGGAAAGTCTAAATTAAAGATGAAGTATCAGAATAGCAGTTGTTTTTTTAAGCAATATTACCTTGGAAGGGGAAAGGAAGGCAGCATAGGCAGTAGCATTTGTCTGGCCATTACCATGTCAGTCTTTCACTTAAATTCAGAAAGTAAGAGCTTTTACAAGGTCCTTGTTTTTCCTTTTCAGACATGAATAAAGCAGTGTAAGTGGGCCAGTTTTTGGTACAATTGTAATTCAAAATGATTGGGATAGAAGAATAGTATTTCTAATGGAGATGTTGACTGAGCAACCAGGCAGTACATTTATAATACTGACAAGTTGATGAAATCAGTTCTTCAGGAGAACAGTAAACCTACTTGACTTAGGGGTATTGGATTAACTGATTTAAAAGGTCTGACATAAGTAATCCAAAAAGTAGTATTAGAAATCTGGTATAATGAAACTTGTGCTTTCTCTGTGTCAACTGAATCCTTAAAGACAGGAAGTGAGAAAAATAACATTTAGATATGAAACTAAAAAGCAAGCATGCCAAAGGAAACACAAAGAAAGGGACATATTCTCGTTGCTGAGATAAGAATAAATGGGTGACAGGGTAAAAAGTGCTTTTCAAGAAGGGTGACCACAGAGCAGAAGACATCAAAGGAAGGTGGATATGCCTGTGAAACAAAATAGGAAATAAGACTCCAAGACGGATCGTTAAGACGGAGAACAAAGAAAAGTAGTGTTTGTTAGATAGACTGCATGTCTAGCAGAAGTAGTAAAAAATAAAATTTTCTTTCAAGGCAGTATTATGCATTTTGTTACTCCTATGCAGAGGAAACATAAAATGAATTTAAAAAAAGAATAAATATAAGACAATTCGGATCCCTCTAAGCTCTTGGGTTCCCACCAGGGCTAGGCTAACAAAATGATCCCTATTCCACCAGATATATCTCTTCCCAGTAGTCTTTCCAGGCACAGAGAAACCTGTGTTTGTCAGAAGACAAACTCCTGAGCAGCTTGAATGAGGAAAAGAATAATTATTCATCCAAATGAAATACAAGTAAAAAAGAAGTACCTTATTCTAAACTCAGGACACATGGGTGGAAAAAAGGAAAGACTTGCAGAAATTATACTTCTACCAGTTACTATTCTAGACTCTGATAAAATCACCTAGCATAGACCTCTTAGTCACTTAGACTTTTTGTATGGACAGCAGGCAAAAAACCCATCACCTCGAGGCCACAAGTGTTCTATTTATCTGTGGAAATATCTTTCTCTGTTGGCAACCATGGTCCTAAAATAGACATAATCGGCAATGTAAGGTGAAGGGATTTGAATCTGTGCTCTAAATTTAGCTAAATTGTCCTTGCTCTTTGTCACCATGTTTATTCAGTACCTCAGTAATAGACTTTTTTTCTATGCAGCGTCTTGTCTCAATAAAAATCTATCCTTGTGAAGCTGCACAACTTCTGCACAGGTTCTGCATGCAGTAGTTGCTATTTTTCAGCCAGGAAGTAGGTTGCAGCTATAGAGAACAAAGTCTGGCTTCTATTTTCAAAGCCCAAGGCTCTGGTCTGCAGTCGATGCCAAACTCTCACTGCTTGAGTTGTGCAGTGTTTAAATAAAAGTAATCTCAGTGTTAAATTCAAGCTCTCCATGCCATAGCAATGAAAATAACATACTGCGCCTGGGAAGTGCCTGTAGGGTTGGAGCCATGCTGCTGGAAGCAGGTGTGTGCATACAAATGGAAAACAGGGAGAGAGGATCCCTCAGAAAGCACTGGACTTTTTGTAGTTTCTGGAGACTGTGTGGCTCAGTAATTTGGTCTTTGTTGTGAGTAGCTGAAGAAACCCTCCACCTTCTGTGCATAGATCCTAGGAATCCACTTAGAGAATTTTCCTTCTTATTTTCCAGTTAATTTTGTGTAGGAAGGTTTGAAGCGCAAATAAACTGCTGTCACTGAACTAATATGACCCAATTTCATATTTATTTATGAATAGGTATTGCATATTGCTCTTTTTGAAATGAAAAAAGAAACCATGTTAATAAGAATTTTAAGTACTTGAAGAGCACAGCTGTACATGTCTGTCAAAATATAAGAAAAATAATTATAAGTACATGCCAGAAGCAGCCTACTTAGCATTAAAAAAAAAAAAAAAAGAGGATCTCTGTGTCAACGCCCCAAGGCACCAATGGTACATAGTGTTTCTGACTCACCTCACCTGGGACCCTCTGAGACCCTCTTCCACACTGCACACATGGGCCTGGGCACCTCATTTCAGCTCAGCCTGCAGTTGCTGCTGAGCCAAGATTTAGATGTGTCTGTGCCTTGTCCCCAGCTGATGCTGGCTGAGTTTCCTGTGCTGACTTGACCTTGGACCTGACTTGTCACCTCTCGTTTCTCTCTTTGCCACTGGACTGTGGATAGGCTGCACAGCTGTGACAGCCCTGCCCTGCTGGCCCACTCAGCTAATTCCAGGGTGATGCCTGTCCATGAGCTCAGCCTGTCCTGGAGTCCCCCTCAGATCCTGCTCATCCTTCCTCACAGAGCAGCTCCTGTTGCTCCCTGACACCAGCACTCCTTAAAAACTACTTATTGACATGAATGGTATTCAAGGCAGTTCATTCAAAAGGATGAATATATGGATGTTATCTCGCTAGAGGAGGAATGTAGAAGCAAAAGTCTGTTCTGAAGCACTGTAATTGCTGAAGAAAGTAGCAGTTGTTGATAGTGCTCATGATTTATCTGCACTTCTTTCATTTTGAGACATGGTTCTATAGAGCACCATGGGTTTTACCATAAAATTTAGCTAAGTAGTTCCATTAAGAATATTTTAAAAGCTTTACTTGCCATTTTAAAATTTTGTAGATTCATGATTCTCTTTATTGTTAGTAACAAATGAAACTTATTAAGCAAGATGCTATTTTCTGCTCATAGATATCTGTTCTATGAGGAATGAGGAGGAATATCAAACAAAAATGGTTTCAGATCCTTTTTAACTCCTTTCTATCAAACAGGAGAAAGGGAATTATTTTGGCTTTCTAGTCCTTGCATTTCATTTGTCCTCTAGAACCATCTCAATTGAAAATCCAAACAATGTTTTTGCAAGCAGTTGACACTGTCAATAGTCTTGCACTAGACCTTTTCTTGTCATAAGAGGAAGGTCTTGTCAGTGTCTGGTTGTAGCTGCCTGATTTTGAAGGCCACACTTAGTGCCAGGAAGCCCTAAGTCTCAGATGTCCTTTACAGGCTGGTGCTGTGTAGCAGTGTATCCCCCTGTGAGAGGATGCTCTTGGAAGAATTGATACCTGGGGATCAGTGGAAGCTCATATATGTTGGCCCTAATGATCTTCTGACATAAGGATCCCTCAGGTTTGCCATATATTTGAAGCAGAAGCCTGGCCTAGGTATCTAGTCTTCTGCCTCTAAATAATTCCCTTGTCACCATTCATTGTAATTCTGCTTAGATTTCCAAACACCTGAAAATTCATGTGTTTTGATGTAGGTTTTTAAACATCAGAGATGAGAAAAGTACATCAATATATCTGGTTTCATGGTACAGCTGATGCAGAGGAAATCTATCTAGCACCTATTACTGACATTTATACAACCTTTAAAGGGATTTTCAGTGGCTTCTTTTTTTGCTTAATAGTCTTCCTGATAAAGTGGGAAATATATGTATTTTTTTCTGAAGCCAGCAGCAGTGATGAAGACATAGTAACAAGAATAAAACGCAAACAAAATGGAGATGTGGTTGAAACCAACACTTGGCCTTTAATATATGCATTTTGAAGGTCAGATTTATATAATATTACATCATTAATGTCCCAAAACTACAACTGCATTGTTAGTAGCAGTCCTAATTGGAGGGACTAGAACAGTGCTACCTTAATTTGGAATTTTTGGAAACTAATTTTGTCATGAGAGAAATAATATGGTAACATGCTTGCTCCTCCATATTGTCTGGTAAACTTTGACTTTTAGCATTGTAATGTCACCATTTCTGTTCATATTTAAATATTTATTGTCTCTGTCTCCCAATACTTCTTTTAAGAAGTTTCTAGCTGGTTTATAATTGTACTTAACATGCACAGAGAACATCCTTCCAATCACTGATTCTGCATCCCAAAATAAATGCAGGCATCCTTACACTTGGAGTTGGGTTTATAAAGACTTAATTTTAGAAGTTTGAAGTTTCGGTGCGCTGAAATATACATCATTAAAGCTCTTACATGCAACATCTGCTTACATCCTATAATGTCATCCTATTGTAAGTGAACATTTAATCCTAACTCATTATGCCTCTCCAAGCAAGCTGCAATCCTGAAACTTAGGAAGGAGATTTGCTTCTGTTCACAGAGATTGATGCAATCTGTAATTAGAACCCCATACTCTTCCCAGCTGCTGTTGCTGGCACAGTTGCATTAGAGAATGATGTAATATATCTTCTATTGCAGCACTTCCTACTCTTTTCAGTCAAATGTACAGGCTTACTAGCTTGGAGCTCATGCGTGCCTGTCACTAGCCCTTATCTTCTATTAGACTTTGTGCAGAGTGAAAAGGAGATAGTGTTAGGTACTAGTGCCTTACTGGCACCCTGTGCAGGAGATTGTTATTAAATGAAGGAGAGAGACAGCTGAAGATCAGTAGAAAAATCTTGAAATGCATAGCAGTACCATAAAATAGAATCATATTTGCATAGGTCTAAATCACATATCTAAAACTGAAGTATGTCACTCAGTACAGAATGAGGGGCTGCACCTCTGGAAACTAACAATTCTGTGAGGCGTCTGTAGCAGACAAGAAACTGTCCTGTGTGGTGGTATATTAAGAGGGCAAAATTAATTTTAGATTTATAGAGTAGGAAAGACTAATTCATATTTAGGATACATTTAGGTAATTCTACATCTGAATGTGACTGTCAGCTGCAACCCACACTTTTGCCATGGTTTCTAAATCCATGTTAAGTACTGTGGAAGAAAAAGAATTAGATATTTTGTGTCTTCTAGAGACACATGGTTCTAAACTAGAAATACTAGTTCAAGGTAGCTTCTTATTAACTAGAATTAGCTGGAGATTAATGAAGACAGAGAAAGATGTTTTGTTTGTTAAAAGGAGAACCGAGAAATTATGTGTTTTCATGAATAAGTTTCCAAGGAAGATAATGGATGGTAAAAGGCTAAAACTTATCAATGATAAGAAAAAACCCCAGTCAATTTCTAGAAACATAAATCAAGGGAATTTATTCTTGGAAAGCATAAATTTTCAAATGTCATTTTCTCACAGATTTTAATCTCTGAAACAACACATGTATTGATGTGACTAGTCCTTCAACTTCTAAGGTTAAAAAATCAAGGTTGGACGCCTTTTTGAAAGATAAGCTTTAGCCAAAACAGGTTAGTGAACACACTGGAAAGTTAATTGGATGAAATGTATTATGAAGGCATTCAGAGTAGCAGCTTTAATGATTCATTTTAGCCATAAAAGTCTGTGAAGCCAACTAAAATACTCCAGTTGACCTAAGTAGATTTTTTTTTTCTGTAAGAATAATGAAGAGCATTAACCTTCTTAGGCCACACACCAATTATTTAATTACTTTCCATTCTCAGTAAATTTTCCAGAAGAAACACATTCTACTAGGATTAAACACATCTATTTTTTAGTGAGGAGATAAGAGACTTCACGCAGAGGAATACAAGAGATATTGAACTGTATATACACAACTGAATTACAGCATCTGTAGCAAATCAATGGATAATCTCTAGTATACATAGGAGGAAATGGCTTGATAGCCTCCAGGTTACTTATACAATAAGTTAGAAACAAGTCTGAATTCTACTGGAAAAAGACGTCTACTAGTTCAGTATCTGTTCACTAAACAGAGTGATTGGACTTAATTGCTTGTTCAGCATATCTTGTTTAAACTTGTTTCGAAAGCAGCTCTGCATGATGGCACATCTGTGAGGGAAGTATAATATTTTGTCAATCAAAAGAACTGAGAAAGCAAAACCTTGAATATTTTCCTTGTCAGATGATATGAGGAACATGAGTTAATGAAATAAGTTTTGAGATTGTTTCAGTAAATGGCTTGCTAAAATAGGTTTCCTCCCATATACAATGTGGGAAATTGGAACAAAAGTAAGATTCTGTAAAGTTTCTGTGAGGTTTGGTTTGGGTTGTTTGGTTTGGGGTATTTTTAAACTAGAGCTCATATCTACATATAGAAGTTTCCATTTTTGTTATTGTTACTGCAGAATATAGACCTGGAAATTATCCATACATCATTAGTCACAATGACATTAAAAAAAACAAGGGGACAAAATGACCTTCCAATTCCTCTTCCTTTTCTTTTTTTGTTTCTCTCCAAAAATACTCTTGTATGCTATTGCATTAAGGAGAATAACTTGGATGGACTCTGTCCCCTGTTGCACCCATACAGGGCCCTTACCATCTGTGAGATGGGTATCACAGAATTTATTTCCACATATCTTGCAATTAATATCAAGTGCTTCTTTAAACATGTGGTTCAAACTCTGTGGGGAATTCTATAACAAGATTTTAGTTTCTTGACAGCACTTCAAACTAAAATAGTTTCAAATATGCAGTAAAAGGGAAAATAGTTGCTGTGGGATAAACTTAAGGGTCATTTTTTAAAAGGACACATTCAGATACAAGAGTAATGCTCTCTTCTGAGCTAAGGGACCTATTCTCCAGTCTGTGAGCCTGTATTTCTTGATAACGTTAATCAGAGTAATGTATGCATGCTGAGAGGAGGCTAAGTCCTTAATTGTCCTAATGATACTGCTTGTAGTGAGGTGTTTTGGTGTTTTCTCGGTCTTTTTTATTTTTATTTTTGTGTTGGTGTTTTTTCTTTTAAAACCCTAAGTGTTTCTTCCATTCTTACTGGATTTAGACAAATGCATAAAAAGGAAGGGCAAAGATGCCCTATGGGACTTTAATTTACTGAAAAGGATGTTGACAACAAGAATCAAAAGAACAAGAATACAACCGTGGTTCTTATTATGAATCAATAAAATTTAATGCAAATATAAAAGCAGTTGTCCTTCCCTTAATGTAGTAAACTTCAGGGGAATTTCAAAGCAAGTGAATACAAATGTTTTATTATACAAATAATGCTGTCATTTAATTACTTAAATGAACGCTTAACACAGCATCATTCCAAAATTCTTCCTACAATCGGCAGAAAAGGATCTAAATGAAAATAAAGATATAATTAGCTAAAACCACATGCTTTATGTTGACCCATGAGCAACCTGAATAAGGACTTACCACAGTTTTTCTCCTCTCACTCATCCTGACACATGGAAGGTATTTTTCCTGAAGAAAAAACCTGTAAGCATCTGTCATACTATCTCCCTACTCACTCTATCTGCAGCACTAATGACAAGAAAGAGTGAAGTCACAGGTATGTGTACATGCAACAGTCACACCCTGGGACCCTGCCTCGATCTATGTGCAAGCAAGGACCAAAAGCATCATGGGGTTGGAGTTGGTTTTTCACCAAGGAACATTTCCAGCAGCTGCTTCCTACCAAGTAAATGGAACTTGGAGCACAGGATGTCTACTTTGATTTGCATAGATAGCAGGACTGATTTACTAGGATGCTATTTCAGTTTAATGGTGATATGAAGCAAATGAATCACTGCATCTATCTTGGCAGTTTATTTTCTTTTGGTCGACAGAGGACAGATTGCATGATTCTATCTATATCTGTATAGGATACAGATTATCTTCTTCCTCTTTTATAGATTATTTAAAAGCAATTAAAATTTATTTAAAAGGTGGTTGGCCCAGGTGTTCAGGACATCCAGGTTTGTGAAAAGTCAATACAATAAAGAAACTGTTGTGTTTGACCCAAACACCATGTCACTCTTTAATTTTCTGAATTAGTTTGTACCTTTCTTTAAGAATGTGCAGTTACAATAAATGTGTTACTCAAGACAACCACCAGGCAGGATGGAGTGCATGTATGAAGAGGGGTTAGGCTGCTATTGTCACATCCTTTTTCCCCAGCAAGTTATTGAGACACAGGGGCAGATCCTAACCAAGATTTATTGGAAGAGCCATTGTCTATTAATGTTTATTATTAAAATAATCTTACTGTTGGTATTGATACCAGATAGCTGTTTGCACAGTACATTTACTTGTTTCATCACACAGCTCATAGTCACTCGCAGTTACCCAGTGGAAGCCACAATGAGGAGGCCAAATGAAAAGTCAGGCCATCAGAAGTGGAAGGTCACACTGAAGCACAGTTGGTCCCTTGGTACAAGCTCAGTAAGTTCCCTAAAAGAGGAGGTGAGCATGTAATCCTGTTGTCTTTGCCCATAGAATCCATCACAATCCTTCATGTGATCTGACATCACACAACCTGTCATTCATGTGTGTGTTGGCCTTCTACCAATTTGGTTAACCCTTGGTGTCCTGAGTTAGTCAAGTCTCAGATTCATCAGGAGCACTAGACTCCAGAGTTTATGTAAGTTGTTTTAAGCACCTTCTGCCCCCTCCCTCCCTTCCTGCCCGCAAGTCCTTTTATTTTAAGATAAATAGGAAATAAAAGTTGTATTATCATGGTATTCTTTCCCTCCTTGAAGAAAATCTCTTTTCCCTTCTGTTAGGAGTTATTTGTATTATGTCACCTCAGAATTTGTTACTTTTCAGAAATTTCAGTGTAGCAGGTGTATATGGAGTTAATATAATGTGATCTGGAAATTTGCAAGTATTGTTTTATCACTGATAAAAATTGTCAAATAGTCTCCCAGCCTTTTTGCACTCAGGAATCATGGAAAAGTTTCTCTAGCTAAGAAACCATGAATGTCTCCTGTTTCTCTATTCTGCAAATTAGTGAACACTGTTTTTCTGTTTATAAATGTGAGAGAAAACAGAAACAGCCCAAAAAAATTACACAACTAAAAGAAGGCCCATTGTTCTGAATCGTAAAACTGCCAAAAAGGTAAATTGCAGGTCTGAAAATGAATTTATTAAAAGAAGATGGAAGACATGTTTTTTTCAAACCTTCCAATAGAGGCACTAAATCAAATCCCAAATCTTCTGTAGCAGATATTAGACGTCAAGCTTACAGCTCCCACATTTATCTCCCCATCCTCTGGGTGTAGCTTGGTTCAGTGCTGGAAAGAATAGGGCTGCTATAATTAAGATGCAGAGACATTGCCTCTGTGTTCTTCCTCACACTATCTATATCGTTAGTCCTTGAAGCCTAGGCATCTGAGACTTAAAATAAACTTCATGTGAGGAAAAATAATATGTATTAAAGTGAAAGCTGTTGACAATTTACAACTCATTCAGGAAATTAGAGCATTTTGCTTTCACCGTTTCTCAAAAAAATCTTTATTAAGTTGTGCTTCTTAAAAAAATAATTTGAAGTGATTCATCACTTCTTCTACTGGCTCTTATAGTATCCTTCTGAAAACAATTCATTTTAAAATTGAAACACAAACTCTCTACTTTTCTGTTAGATACTGCTGTGGATATTTCTGAAGAGTGATTTATAAGCTGTAGATTCTCTTGCAAGTAAAAGGATTCAAAATAAAAAAAGATCAGATCAAATAGCAAAGCTGACTGAAAAAGCTGCAGTTCAGGCCTGAAACTTTGATTTGGTAGGTTGCCTCTCATGCAGCTTAAAAATTGTTAAAACACAATTTGGTTGGTCTTCAAATGAAAATAAATACTCTCAGGAAAAGTCTTGAGGAAGGATGCAGGAAGTAGTTTACTGGGATGAGGTAGTAAAATTAAAATTCCACTTATAGTATTCTGCCAAAACCAAGGTAACAAACTGAGAAGTGTCTCAGTGATGGCAGTCTTGTAAATTCCTGGACAACTGACATTGACTCTAACATCAAATGATTACATCTATACAAAAAGAAACAAAGCTTTACAGAATAACTGTTCATAGTAATGAAAAGGAGCCATTTGGAGAGAGAAGCAGAAAATTTTCAGCAATCTATATACTGCTGCAGAATAAAGAAATATTTCATAAATAGGTTGTATCAATCTGTATAGGTTGAAAGTGCAACAGTTTTGTAAAAAGCCTCAATAATTTTTCTGGGTATATGCTATGAGAATTAAAGATGGATGGCTCTTAGTTAATTTTGCCTCACTATTCTGCCCTGATTCTACGTCCCAAATGTTGCATTCACAGTTACCTGATTTTTAGGTACGAGACCAGACAAGCTCCTCATCAAATGATGTTGTGGATGCATGGTTTCAAGGGACACTGGAAAATTTGAAGAAATATCCACTGTAGGCTACTAAACAGACAAACTCTCTCTATGATTCAGGAAATGGCCTGAGCTAAAAACTGTTAAAGTCTAGGAGATTAGTTGGGAGAAAAAATGGTAACTAGTTCTTATTTCCCCTCTGCTCCTCTGGTTTGGGTTGCTGCTGGAGACAGCATACTCAGCTGATGCTGCCAAAGCAAGACATTCTCGAGAAGATACTTTTGCTCTAACAAAATACATGTTTGATTTATAAATTACTTGCAGCTATTGTTGCATATTTCTCTTGTTATATATTTCTCTCTGAATTGCCATTGCTACGTAGGAGAGTACATTCCAGTGTAATTTTGATAGAAATTACCTGATGGAAATTATAAATTAGTATACTTTTCCTAAAAAAATGCAGTACCCTTAGACTAGTGGTCTTATTTTTCTGTTTTTCTTTTTTGTTTTTTTTTTCTTTCTATAAATATATTCAGAGAAATACATACTGAAAAAGATTGAAGGAATGACTCCTTTAGGAGACTTAGTTGCTGTACACATTGTGTTTTAATGAACAGCTGTGCTCTTCCATCTCAATTAGTGTCCATAGCACAAGTGGAACTGAAAACAGGAGAGAAGACAAAGGGCTGCATCAGCAGTATCAGGAAGTTCCTATATTTGAGTCAAAGGAAAAGGTCAATTTATCATTTTTATCAACTTCTGTGAGAAATGAGAGAGGAAGAAGATTGAGTGAAGTGTGTGAAAAAACAATTAAATAACCAGGCTGAGTAGTATCCTCTTGAACACAGAGTTCAAAAGAGAATATGAGAAGTGTAGTTAATACATATAGAGAAAGGGTGACTAGTGAGAGCTCAGGGCATCCATGGAAGGATTGTACATATCAGCCTTGGAATGATTTCTACTCAGAGTAAAAAAGAGAAGGTCTGTGGTTTATAAAAGTCACCAAAATTATTTATAGTTTTTCATCTTACACTGTAATTTTCTGTTATTTGCTATGTACTGAACTGAAGCATTTTATGAGTGTTTTAAATGTGGCTTTATTTTTTTTTTTCTGAATTCCCCTTTCTGTTTTTCCTGCATATCTTAACTTGCAATTTTCCTTATTCGATGTACCACTATCCAGTCAGTAAGTACTCTTCCCACATGGACTTGTTGAGTCTTACAGAACTTGCCTGACAAAAGAGACTGGAACAGCTACAGTACCCATGGCCTCAGGCTGGTCATCAGAGAGAGGTTTTTTGTGCACAGCTGCCCAAGAATATAGAGTTGGATTACTACCAGGGAAGGGAACATTGCAAGAAGCTGCAGATGTGCTCAGCCACTAATGCTGAAGTGGTAGCAAGGATGGGATTCTTATCACAGAAATGTCAGAAAGTACAGTGCAGACATCTGCATAAACTCTGGGAGAGAGCAGCACAGTGGAGAGAGACAGGCATTTTTATTGCATGATTCATCTGACCGAATGTAGCTGTCTAATTCAAAAAGAGAGGATTTTCAGCACAGAAATGCCTATTTTTTTGCGGGACTAAAATCCCTTTGTTCAGATGAGTCCCATGCAGAGTGTCTGCTATGGCAGAGCATTGAAGGGTATCTTCACCCTGATTCGCTGCAGAGCTTCCTCAAGCAGTTGCTTGGTGCTTGGATTTTCTGCAGAAAGAAGGAATCATCTTCAGGGGTTTCACTTGCTGATTTTTTCCTACTAACATTCATTGTATTTTCTCTTTTATTTCTGCTGTGAATGTATATCACGTGTCAGCCATCCTAAACTAAATCAGAGCTTAACCATTAATATATTTTATCACTCGTTCATTAATTTTTACCCCTCAAAAACTTCTATAAAGCAAGTTGCTCTATTTCATTAGTGGAAACAAATTTGTGGGTTTTTTTGTCATTTGGCTGGGGTTGTTTTTTGTATTCTGAAGCCAGTGAAATGTTGTAAAGCATTATTATACTTGTTTAAATATGTTTGCTGATGGAAAGTTCCCTATATAAATTACTACATTGAAAATGGAGCAACCTCTGGAGAGTGTGATTCTTTTCAAAATACAGAGAAAGTGTTAAACATATAGTCCTACTCCAGTGTGATTAATTATATGTAATTAAGTTGCTCGAGAAAGGCATCCTGAACTTGCAAAAGTGTTCAGGTTCAGGGCCCCTAGAGTGAATAAACTCAGAAACATGTAGGAAGAATGAATAAGCATCTCCTGAAATTTCACAAGTTGGAGACATAAATGAAACTGTGTAAATGTGCTTCCAAGAACTAACATTGTATTTGAAAAAACAACATGCAGGGAAACAGTGTCTGTTAGTCCTTGGATTTTATACAGGATGCTGCCTCACTGTGTGACCTGAAGGAGCTGTTGCAGTACAGAATGAAGACCAATACAGAAAAGAACACCTCATTTCTTCTGTAGGCCCTTTAAGTGTTAATATACATGCTAATTGACATTGCTATGCTCTACAATACCTCCCCTACCCTGTCTCTAATCCCTTCATGTCAATAAGCATGACAGGCCTGGTTCTAGTAGAAAAATAAGAGAGTGTTTGTCCTGTTAACTTAGTAGAAAATATTACTTCAAAGGGTGAACTGAAATATACTATTTCTTCAAATAATCCTGCATTTGTTGTCATAAGTAGGAAAGAATTTTTTAAAAAGTGGCATTAATTTTTTCACGCTTTTGAATACGTGGGAAATCTGATATTTTGAATGCTTATACTAATGTCAGCAGAGAATTAATTCTTTGTAAGTACCTGAAAAAAAAAGTCTAGGAGAAGGGTACCTCTCAGCCATTTCCCTATGATTTTATCATTCCTGTTTAGTGAAGAAAATCTGCTCCCTAATTTAAGATTATTTTTAGGATACTCTAATTTACAATGTTGCGTACACTTCTCATGGACAAGGATTAAATGGGTCATTGCACATGGCATCCTACCTTTTCCAATCCGTTTTGCTCCTATGCTTCTCCCCTCAAGAAAATTTTTTAGAAAGGTTGAGGACTGGGAGCTGAAGCAAGTGGGTCAGATTTGTGCCACATCAGCAACATAAAAACTCTGGAATAAAAGCCAAAAGTTCTGCCCTGACTATCTAACTGGCATTCTCTACCAGGAAGATACTCATAATTTCAGGTAATTAAATGACTAGGAAGCTTATTTTGTGCTTGGCAGCAAAAATTAAACATGTCAAATGAACAAAGCCTGCTTAAATAAGTGAAATACTAAGGGCTGCTATTAATTTCAATTGGTTAATTAGTTTTAGGGAATATTTTGATCAATTTTTGACTGCTGAAAATGATGTTGTAAATAAAAAGCCAATATGTTCTCATTTTTTCACTTGCTTGCATTTTTGGGACTGGAAGAGAGGTTAGTTTGTATTTTTCGGCTGCAAGAATAAAGCTATAGAATGTTGGGTTTGGGTATTTCTGCTTGTGAAAAAATATCTATGAAAAATTTTGAAAAAAAATAGAAAAAAGTAAGAATAATTGTTTGGAAAACATTTCTCAGAAAATGTGTGCATTCTTCAGCTAACGTACTACTTCAATATGTGGATATATAATTCTTTTAGCCATTCTTAGAACATATTTTAGATAGCTATATCTGACTTAGCAAGCACTTTGGACTACTGCATTATTCAATGAAAGAAAATATTATTCTGTAAAGATATTCTTCTATCCTTTAAATTCATGAAATAAAGCTCTTCAGAAATTCAGTATGTGCAGTTACCAGATGAGTTTTTAGAATGGTAAACTCAAAAGAAATGTCATAGACCCCATTATGTCTAAATAACATGTTTTTTTCAGATATTCCTTTTATTGTGTAATGAAAAATATCTTCTCAGAGTCTTTGAATGTTAATACACATCAAATGGCTTACATACATATCAATATATCTATATTTAATAATATGCATTGGTCATAAATTATTCTGACTTAGAACATAACTTTTATATATTTATACGTATGCATAATTTTGGCCCTTTATTTCTCAGAAATAAGTGTTTTACTTCACAGTAATCCAAAGGGTTTGGGTTCTAAGCAGCCACTAATTTTTCCATATTAAAACTTTACTGGAAGTAAACATGCACAAAATAGATTGCCAGAAGAATTCTTTTTCATTCTTTGCATTTTTATTATTTGAAGTCTTCTTTTAAGTAGAACTCAACAGTGAGGGAAATTGAGACTAGGAATTGCTACAGCTACCACCATAATAACTTCAGGTAAAGCAGTGCATGGCAGGAAAACTCAGACTGGTTTTAAAGTATTTTTTGAGATTGGATGGCCCAGATGTGCCTAGTATGCTAGAAATTTTTGTAGACTTGATTCCTAAAGGTGCAGTGAAATGATGAGCAAAGAGAGTGAGCACAGTCTCTGCTTACTTTTGAGTGCTACATCTGTTCTTCCAAACCTTTCATGTCAGTCGGCCTTTGATTACCATCCAGCAAGTCTGATGGCAATGGCCTTCTTTTCAAATTTTATTCCTTTGAAGTGCCAGAGATGACTTCTGCACAGAACGTGTCAGTAGAAGCTTCTTGTGTACAGCTATTCCACACAATTGCAAATAGTCAAGGAAATCTTGGCCCTTAATGTTCATACCCTCTGATCTCCTAGACCCTCGAATGTATGTAACGAATTTTTTTTTGCACCAAACACAGTGGGTTACACACACATGTAACAGCTTAAGGGACTTGGAGCAGAGTGCTCTTAAATACACTCACCATCTGATTTCACACCTTCACAAATGTGCTTTGCTGAAAGCATGATGAAGTTCACATGAATCCCTTTGACACAATGATGGAGAGAAGTTGAGCTTCACCCTGATATGGATGTGCACAGACAAGAGATTTTTTAAATCAACTCAGCTCAATGAATATACAGTATGTCCCCTGCAGAGCTGCCAAGGTCAGTGAGAGTGCTGGTAATCTGCTGTATAAATGCCAGATGCACAAGGTATAGTGCCTCCAGGCATTTTTATTTCACATTGTTTATAATGGAAGTCAAACGCCAAGGTTCATTACTGTAAAAAGTTTAGTGTTTCTTCCTCTCTTGCTTTGACATAAATCCAAGTACAAATAAATAAATAATAGTGTAAAGGTTCAGACAGCATCCTTTTCCAGGCTGCCAAAACTCTCTAATAAAGTTTAACGGAGTCGTGTAGAAACTTTACATCATTGGGTATTTTTTAAACAGGTTACACGACAGGATTTGCCCTTCTGCACAATCTCTTTAATTAATAGAGAACTTAATAAAACATTCTGCAGCTGGGCAACTTTACCTTTTTGGTAAACATTTGTTTTCTATTTGGTTCCTCCACCTCACAGTTTGAACCATTAACAGGCAAAGACAGAAATTCAACATACTTTGGTTTGTGGCATGGCATTCCATGTGTGGCAGGTTTTCTTTATTTAGTAAGAAAGGAATGGGTATTTAACCTATTGTGGAAATGCCTTGATCTTTGGGTCCCAATCTCTGCTGCTGCAGAGATTTGTCTCTTGCAATCCCTTTTACAAATTGATGGAGTGGGGAAGGCAAAAAGTCGACTGGAGATATATTGGATGGAATATCTTTCTCCTAATGACTAGAAACCTTCTTCTGATTTCCACACGAGAATTATTGATGGCCAGTTTCTATCCATTTGATTTTGTGCCAATGCTGTCCTTTAGTCTAAGCAGATCCTATCTTGCCCTGGTGTTTCCCTGTCTGTATATTTATAGATAGTAATTCAATACCATTTGGCCTCCATTTTATTAGATTATCCCAAACAAATCCAGTTTTCTTCTTCTTCTAAGACTCATGGTTCTCTGATACATCAAGAGCCATTTTCTTCCCCTGTTCATTGCTGAGTGGTCCTAAATATTGCATAGTTCTCCAAAAGCCACCAGCAGTACCTTGTGGAAAGACATTCACTTGCCATGGCTCCTTCTGGAAATGCCTTACCTGATACAAATATGAATTACCTTTGCCTTTTTAAGAATATCATTATGGTTCATAGGCATTACTGGTAAACACAGATTCTCTTCTTTTCGAATCTTTTGAGCTTATAACATAAATTCTTAATGGTAGCCCTTAAGAGTATGGCATTGCCCTCTGCTTGATTGAATTTTAATCTCATTACTATTATGCAAGTCTCTAAGGTCATCAGGTCCTCCAAACCTCTTTTGTATTGGAGTGTTTTCCCAACATCATTACATCAGTAAATTCCATTAAAACTAGGTATTTTTTTGCAGCAAGGTCACTGAAAGATGAATTAGCTAGTTTCCAGAACTGATTTGTTACTGGTAAGCTTCCTTCAATGTCTTCAACTATTTTCTCCCTTTCTTTTACTCTTTGTCTAACTTCTATACTAGCTGTAAACTTCTCCCTGTTAACCTATTTGTTCTCCCAAAGCACCATATGAAATGCTTAAAAGAACTTCTCAGAGAAATTCCTTGCAAATCCAAGGTGAATTACCAAATCAGTTTTGCATAATCTGTTTGGTAAGATTCTACCTTGTTTTGTGATATTTTATGCCTTTGATTATTTTGCACCCCCACTAAGAATTATTTTAAAACCTTTAATTCCATTCTTGCAATAATACTTGCATATTATAGAGAGCTCATGTAGGTCATTATTTGCCTGAAAAAAAAATCCTCTCCACTATACTGCATAATTTTTACTCCAAGCCCCAAAATGATGAATAAGTGAAACAGAATGCCTGGGAGTATGCATCTAGAGTAAGTTCCCAGTTTGTGGTTTAGTACTTCTCTCACAGCATGCAGCTGCAGTAACTCACAATAACCCACTGGCAAAGGAAGTCACTGGAGAACAACCAAGATTCTAAAACTGAACTTAAAATGAAAACAAGTAACATGCACTTCACTATCTTAAACATTATTTGTAGATTCAATTTGTTAAAAATTGTTTCTATTTTCTTTAGTCAGATTTCTTAATTATTAGCATCTTCAGATTTTAAAGTTCAATGTCTCATTACCATTCCTTTTTTTTTGAATTCACAAAGAAAATGCTGAAGGACAATATAGAATTCGGATCCAGATTAGCTTTCATTGCAATTCAGATAAAACATACAAAAAATAATGGAGAAATAAGTTGAATTTGTGAAATGCATTTTTCAGCATCTCAATTTTACAATCTTACAATTTTTTTGTAATTAAAAGAATGACTTGGACTTTTTCTCTTTAGAGCAAATGTTGGATTTTATTGCAGTTTGGGAAATCTGGAGCATGCTGGATATCTGGTGCGTTCTCTTGGATTTTGATGTGGATTTAGATGGCACATAAAAAAAAAAAAAAAGTAAAACAATTTCCTTATGCCATTTGAGGAAAAGGATATGCATAGCTTCTTTCTATCTTGACAAGGAGAGAGATGCAATGGCATAGTTTACAAGGGGAAATACATAATTTTAAAAAGGGAGTGAATTTTAAAAAATATATTGACTTATTAAAGGGAAATATCAGAGACTAGTACACCAGAAAAAAAATACAGCAAAGACACTAATATTTTTAGATTTAGTATTTCCATTTTACAATAATTCAGGCACAGACTTTGATTGCGATTTTAAACACTGTGAGCGCTACTGTTGGAGTTTATGAATTTTTCAATTATTTAATCATCTAACATACATAATTTTATATGATCTATAAATGAGCAGTACTTGATAGACCAGAGCACTGAAGAATTTCAGAAACATTTAAGATTTGCATCCCTTCCTTATAAAATGCTGTCATTTCTTTGGCTCAAGAGCTTCCTGGTTCATCCTGCAAGATGGAAAATCACAAATCACTTTACTGCAGTATTTTCTCCATGGCTGAGTTACAAATCTGATGTTTACCAAGTGTAGAATGGTCTTGTGGCAAAACAGCGTGGGAGTGAGGAAGTTCATATTTTAATCCTGGCTCTGCCCCAGGCTTCTGTGTGAATCCATGGGCAAGTAGTTTAACCTCTTTGAACCTCAATTTATTTTGCAGGAAACTGGGAGGAAAATGATAGAGTCTGTCTCACAAAGGTGTCAGGAGGGTACCTTCTGGCACTTTTAGGTGGAATTGAGTGCTCCAGAAAAGCAAATATTATTACCTTTTAGCCCACTTCTATCTTTTGACCATCAGTGAAGATGGGAACAGAGGCCTTACCACTTGGCAAGGGAGGTGTATGAAAAATTCAGTTCAATATTTACATTAAATGTTCAACATTAAATATTAAAGCCTTCATTCATGAATTCCAAGTAGAAAAAGATTCCTTTAGTGTCATTTATACTTTTAATTATGATACCTGTGATCACCAAAAATAAATTTCAAATGGGAGATGTATTTTTGCTGCTCAATATTTTCTCTCTGACAATTGTCACTTGGAACGTATATTCTAGGCACAATCCACACTTCAAATTGCTTTAGATCTATAAAACTAATGCCAATTGCAGAAAGATAAACTTGGCATCTGGACATTTGAAGCTGCCAGGTGTATTGTATATATGACCACTGCTTCACTATGGTAACTGCAGGGGAAAAAATGAGAAAAAATAGAGATAGCCATTTAAAACTGCCAAGAGTCAGCACTAGGTTATTATTTTAATTACAAGGGGATGCTGATTTGCTTTGTAATTCCAAAGTGAAGTTTCTGTTGAATGTTCAATTTATGCCTGAAATTAGGTTTTCATGCCAGTTTTCAATAAAAATAGAGGTTGCTATTAGGAAGGCTGTGTAAGCATACTTGACAGAAAAGGAGAGAAGTAAAATTATTCCTTTTTGCCACAAGTTTGGAAGACCCAGATCCATCTCTATGTCAAGGAAGCCATAAGATTAATACAATACAGGAAAAAGAGTATAAATCTGTAAAATCACAGATATAGCCTATGACATAACAGAAAATTATCACAGATCTCTGTCAAAAAGGTAATGTATTAATGTAGGGGCTCTTAAGTGTAATTATTTGGACTTTGAGATATTTTTTCCCAGGATGCTGTAGAGTAATGCCTCTTGCTGTATATGTATGTATTAGCACAGCTTATGACTCCTGGCCCTCAAAAAAAACTAAAAAAAAGATGAATTTCTCATTCCCAAGCAGTGCCTCAGGTAAGCTGTCCATCTGAGACCTGACCAAGAAGCTCTTGGGTCTTGTTGAGCAGCATGACAAGAGAACATCCCACAAGGTTGCTACAGTGGCCCTTTGGTGACTACACTGAATTTTCTTTTTCAGATCCAAGTAGGGATGTGACTTCAGCGAACTATGGAAGTGCAGAATTAAAAGAATATGTGTATATTTTTGCAGAAGAGGATTTGTACTCCTGAGGTTAGGAAGGATGCTCTTTTGACTGAAATTTCAAAGATAAATATTCAAGTTTTAGGTCTGTGACTTCACATCTTGTCCTTGAGCAAGTCATCTGATTTCTGTGATTCAGACAGCCATTTGTTTTCTTTGTTCTGTTGGACAAAGGATACTTATCCCTGTGTGTTTGTGTAGTGTTTATCATACAAGACTCCCAGTCTTTCAACAGGTTAATGAGGTGTAAGTTATAGTTTGAATTTATGATATCAGGTACTCTGCGGTAACTGCCTGTACTTATGCCATGGAATATGTAGGTAGTTTTCTTCTTCAGTGAGGAATAAGCTGTCTCACTTTTACTGAAGAGTGAGAGCAAGCACTCAGACTGTTTCAGAATAGCAAAAATGCTATAAATCTACATCCTGTATTACCATGTGAAAACTTATGCATGTTGCTGTCTTTCTGTGCAGGGATTTTTTGAACTCAGCTATAACCAGTACATATAGATAACACAACTCTGAAATTATTAAATCTTAAACAACAGACTTTTAAATGTAAAATATAGAAGGTTAAGGATTTTTTTTTTTTTTTTTGAAAAACATGACATCTTAAAATTGTCATCTTATTTGTCTAGGACATTTAAAATTGGCTTTTCCTCTTACTTTGTTTGCTCTCAAAAGACTTGTGGCAACTTTTCTTCATTATCATCCTCCTCATCATCCTCCAAACTTCTGAATGACAAATACACCAGAAGGTGAAGATTGTAGGTAACCTGTGTTTGTTCACAAGTGAAAGTTTGGTTATTGATGGTAGATAAAAGCAGTTAAACATTTCAATAGTTAATGACACTTAAGAATAATTGAGGGTGAACTTTTAAGTGTTTTATTGTAAACGTATTTAGAATTACATGTTCATATTTTTTGATATTTTTACTATAGCTTTTGTCACTTAGGAATCAATGTTTCTTTTTTGTAAATGAGTTTTTTCATGTAGTTACTAGAAGTAGTGCAACATTTATTGGCATAGCGACGCTTTCTGCCAGGAATTCATGGTGTGAAAAATTAAAATTATTCATAGAACATATGGATTTTTGTCTGGTTTAACATCAATATTTATCATTTCAGGAAAGTCAATTTTGTTGTGATGTGTAAAATGCATCATATTGAATTAATACTTGCAATCACAATTTATTAAATTAATCTAATATTTTTCAGTATATACTACTTCATGCAAAAATTAAGGACTTTCTAGACTGACTGGCAAACTCAGAGATCAAAATTCCTGAATTTTCTTGAAGAGAGACGTTCCTGCTGTTTGTCTAACAATCTAAATTATCCATTGAATTGAGTCATGTGATAATATACCTGTAGGTTTGTATTACATCTTGTTTTCCAGGCCCCAGACCTGATATGCATAAACTTTGAACCACAGATCCATAGGAATATTGCCTTGTTTTACAGAATCCTTTAATTCTTTACAGCATTTCAATTTTCCTTTCCTGCTTTTCTCAGTCCAAGAATTAGTGTTTGCCTTTAGGCTGAGTTAAAAACTAATTTTCCTTCCCACCATAACAATACAGAATGTTGGAAAAAGATTTATCACCCTTGTATCATGTCCATGTAGTAGGCAATATCCTTATTTAGTTTGCATCACACTCATTTCCATTTAACCTAATTCGTATCGGGTTTTGCTACTTTTTAAATATTTTAATTTTTAATATATTTTTTTTAATCTTCAGAGATTTGAAATCCAAAAAAAATAAACACTGGATGCTGTTACCAGCTGGGTGCTCCTCTGCTGTGTCTGGTTTGTCACTTTCCTGATCAGGCTATTTCCTTTAATCTCCATATTGACTGCTATTATGCTTTGTCACTCTTTCCATTCCCTTGGTCTCTGAATCTCCAATAGTTTCATCAATATAATTTCATCAACTTGTATTTCTTTGCAACTTTACCTAAGGGACTTCTGCTTGGTTGCTGCGTTTGACAAAGTTCCCAAGATGGTCTTCCTTCTAACACATTCTCTGTTTCGCTTTTAAAATAAAAGCAAAACTGGAGAATGCACCCATGCAAATTGCTGCTTTAAAGTTCATACTACTTGTTTCTCTAATAGGATCATTATTAAGACTGTTCCTCCTCAATGTTCATTGCCCCTTAATGCTTCCTCTTATCCCAAATTAAAGGAGACAAGGGAAATTTGTTCCAAATCTGTTAGAAATCAGAACACCATGAAAAGCTCTGAGTAGTTCAAAGTCAAGAAAGGAAATTATAATTCCATGTAATTTTTAAATATTACAAACACATTACATACAGCAAAATCTTCCAAAGGTTGTTCAATTGAGTCTTTGGAAACAAGATATGGTGGCTGGCTAAGATCTGATTCACCATTACCCCATAGTAGTGGAAGCTGCTGAAGATAATCAGGGGTATTATCAGCTCTGACTTTTATTGTTTCTGCGTAGCAAACTAGGCAATAAAGAAAACTGTAAATGCAGGATTTATTCTTTACAGGGGTATACCTCATGCTTGGAAGATTAATGAAGAATTCCTGGTTCATTGTTTACTAAAGATACCTCTATTGTATAGTATTTTAATTGTAAATGCCTTATTTGACATACTAACTAATAGCTCCTGCTGAATTAATAAAAGCGACATATTAACTTTAAATCCCAGATAAAGTAAAGATTGCTGTTTTAATATCCCATCCATATCCTTTATCTTTCTACAGGGGCTTTCAGGCCAGTAGTTTTAATAACATGCATGAATGAAGATGCTCTTTTTTAACACAAATGGTGGCATAGAGTTTTTCCTTTATATTAGCAGGCAATCAATTCCAATAGCTTTTTAATGCTTTTTTAAAGAATCAATTTTAAAGCACAAGCTCTTCAGGGGACCCTCTTAAACTTCTTCACAGCCAGTCTCCTAATTTTCTATTACAATACAATCTAAAGCAGCTACAAAAATAATACAGATAATGTTTGCTGGGTAATGATTTCCAATTTCCCCATTCCATGTACCCTGTTATTAGGAGGATCATCTTCACTGTGTAAATTAATTTTCAATTCACTTCAGGGGAACATTACAATGATTTATTCAGTACTGATGCTGAAGAAAATGTTGGGAGGTTTTTAGCAATCTGAAAAACAAAATCAATTTGTTTTGATTACTAGCATGCTAAAAAACTGTTAAGACAAAGGGTTCACAGGTATATTTTAGAGGTTAACCTACACCTTACAGAAGCAGTCAGTTTGATTCTAGGTGTAGTTACCTGACCAGAAAAAGCAAGACAAAATCTGAGACTTGCTGGTTTCTCCCTATGTTTCAACATTATAGAAACACTGAGCATATTCTGGGAGTTTTTGTGTAGACAGAAAAAAAAACCAAACCCACATCAACCTTTCAGTCACTAAAACGGTCTCTGGTCAGTGAAGAAAATGCTTGCTGTAAGTTAGACAAGGAATAGATTGGTATTGGCAATGATACCCAGGATTTGGGAGAGTTCCAGGCTAGGAAGAAAGACTAGGAGAATTTTCACTTTCACAAATAAAGGATTTGTTGTAGGGAAAGCATCTGTTTACTAGTGCTCAGGGAACTTACACTAAAATATTCACTCACTGTAGTGCTCATACCAGGTAAAGCAGAGCCTGTAGCTGGATGTTTGGTTATTTTGATTTAGCTATTGCATTTTTAAAAGTGATATTTTTATCCCTAGACATTCAATGAGCACAAAAGAAAAATACAATCCATGTGAGAGAATGTTTGGAGAAAAGAAAGACAAGGAGAGAATCTTCAGAGTCAATAGCTCTGATTTGTTTAGATGTCAGTTAGCCAATCTCAGGCATGAATATTTCCCTCAAGTCACAGTAAAGAGGATCTGGAACGATAATTTCAGAACAAGCCGTAGATTTTGATATAGACGATATTTTCATTTTATTTACTGATGTTTTACTGTTACTTATGATATTCCAACATTTTTTAATAGTTTAAAGATCAATGGAAATTTTTTTTTCATGCAAAAATCTTTGAGAGGGCAGTTGAAATGCCCGAAGTCCATCAGCATCAAAATGGAAGAAATTTTTAAAATGAAAACAAGTTTGTTAAAAAATTCAAGCCTCAACCACATAAAATTGAAGATTGAGAAATTGGTTGAAGGCTTTAGGGATGACCACAGGAGGAAAAAACCAATCATTTCTGAATTGCTGAACTGAAAATTGCCACTTTCTGTGGTTACAGTGGTAAGAAGAATACCCTAAACATAACAAATAGCATAAAATCTATTGGTCGTAGTCCCAAAGGAATTTTTTGAATTATAATTGTGAGCTATCACTATTGCTCGTGTTTCCACATATTATGCAATAATAACAATAATAATAAAAAAATACTGAACTACAGGTGCATAATTTGAAGCTGAAGGAAGCTTGATTTCAATTGGACCTGTGAAAGATTAAGACAAAAGCTGTGCAATTCCACTGTAGTAATGTCTTCTGGGCTTTTTCTTCCATATTGATACTATATTGGAAAACTGTAAAAGAATTGTCCTTTTTCTGTCATGCGGTTATAATCAGGCATTAAATATATCCCAGTTATCATGCTTCCAGCATGCTAGTAGCACAGTTGTCACATTGAGTTTTTAACAGCATGTTGGCAGGGAGCCGAACTGACAATATTTATTAAAAATAAAACAGTAAGGAAGAGCAAACACTTGTGACAAAACAGCAAGTGAAGAAGGTACTCATAGGACATATATCTAGATTGCCTGATTTGAAAGAAGCTGAAGATTTTTCTGAGTATATGATTTTGAAAATAAACAAAATTAAAGGAAAAAAACAATTATATTAATTTTCACCATGAGCCATAGTCAAATGACTCATACCAGAGAAGTGAGACTTGTCTTCAAAATATTTTGTCAGCTTCAGTGAATTAACCTAGTAGTGTAAATTTGTAATTATAACATACTGAAAATATTATGGACCTGTACAGTTGACAATCTAGAATTCTTTATTAATATTTTATGTAGAGAATCTTAGGAATGTACACATGAATAGAAAATGCATACTGTGATATGTTGCCTGAAATATCATGAAAGCTTTTGACAATGAACTATTTGAGGGCTTCTTGTTGAAGAAATGATATCTGATATACTTTGATAAATCTAAATGCTTTCTGAGTCTTCATAAACTACTCTCACCAGCAACATCTCACTGCAAAAAAGTCTACTGTTTCAAACAAGATTTAAATGGTATTTCCGTTTTCTGTTTCAAATTTTTTCCCTAATGATCTTATTCTATTCCTCCAAGTAATTTCAAATTATATTTCAATGTGCAATTTCTCTTTTCTTATTTTTCCATACTTGTCATTATTTCACTTTCCCTCGTATTTCTTCCTCAGGTTGGAGAATACTACTGGTCATACTTATCTGTATGTAAGCGATTCCCTATTGTTCTTTTGATGCCTTGGGAAGGCTGACTTGAAAAAAAGAATGGACAGAGCTAAGAGAATAAAGTAGGTATTTATTGAACGGCCTTTAGGGTATACCTTGGGCAGTACAAAAGCCTGACCAGGCCTACACCCAAGGTGAATTTAAAATGGTCACTAAATGGACAACCGGTCATGAGGTCTCACACTTTTATAAGTTTTGGTCCGTTTGCATACTGGGGTTTAATTGTCCAATTCCAGCTTCAGATTATGAAGTCTCATCCTTCTTGTTTTCTCTCTTCAGTCCACCTTTGTTTATGCTTTTGGGCCTGAAAGTTGTCCTTGGTCTTCAGCAGGAAAAGATCTTGTTTTGTCTACCTAGGCTATGAAGAGAGCTTACTAGCACTTAATATGAGGCTCAGAACTACACCCCTAGGCAGCACAGAATCTGAAACACATGAAAGCTAAAACTTAAGGCATCACTTTTTGATATAATTTCTGCTAAAAACTTGATGCTAAGTAAAGGGGACCTTAGACAAGGAGAAATAAAGCATCTTACTTTAGCTCTCATGAAACCCACATCAGTGTAAACCTCTGTTGTACTTTAAATTGTGTTTTTCTATACCTTACAGTTATTATCATTGTTTGGTTTTTTAATAGACATTTTTATAGTACATGTGTTCATCTGTAGCTTTGAAATGAATGCTTCTTCTGTGTCTGTAAATAAAAATAATATATGAATTTAATTTCATTACCCTAACTTGTAAGTGTCAATAATATGAGAAAATTAGAAGGAAATCCATTTTACCTGAATCTGTCTGGGCATCCTGTGGCTCTCATCAGTGTTAGGTGTCTGCTGCTTCCTTTACTGACTAGTGGAGAGAAATAAGGGCATTTCTGGAGACCTATTCATCCCATTTTAAGATAGATGTTTGTGTTATGTGGTCTGAATTAGTATCCAGAGAATGGGAATAATTGCACTATAGAGGTCCCTCTCTTCTATTCCTCTAGGCTTTTTCAATCATGGAGAGCAAGTAATAACTTTGATTAAAATGTGAACTTTCAGACAACTAATTAGATGAAATTACCCCTTACACAGCATCTAGGTTTTTAGGGGACAGACAATAAAATAAATACTGTGATTTGGTGTTTTCATGGATAGCAAGATGCAGTTAAAGTAAAGGGATAGAGGAAGGGTCCCCTTTTCCCTCAGCTCCCACACCCACCTCAGAGGATAAGCCTTTCCTCCCTCTGCAGCATGCTCCTCTTCCAGTGTGCAGTCAATCTTTCCAGGCTGCTTTAGAAACATATTTTAGCAATAAATCCAGTTCAGATTGCTTCCCATCTCCTTGCAGAGCACACAATGCACTGGCAAAGGAGGTCCTCTTAAACTGGTGGAAAGGTTATTGAAACATGTCCTGCCTCACTGGACTCCACCATTCCTTCCCCAGACTTGCAACTTCCTCTCTTTTCCTTTCATGCCAGCAAAACAAAGAAATAATTTTTAGCTAGGCTCAGTCTCAAATTGGCAAGGATAACATTCTTAAATATCACTGTGCTATTATGACAAGCACAGCATATTCCAGGCAGAAAAGCTGCAGATTATGGCAACCCTCAGTAAGTATGGATAATACTAAAAGTTAGAATTTTCTTTTTTGTTTTAGCACCCAAAAAGCTATTATACTTATCTCCTAGATCCTCTCTGCATCTTCAGCAGAAAATGATATATACTTACTTGAGAAATATAGTTACCATATTTGAATATCTGAGCTACATGAAAATACCAGAATTATATATTCTTAATTTTTCTTCCAGTTCTATGTCATGATTTGTCCTCCTTTCAGAAAAAGAAATATCACTCCTTCACTTCTACAGTAAAGTCCTGTCTTGTCGCAAGCAAAAAACATTCATTCCATGCTCACTGCAAATAAGGAGATTTGTACAAAAGGGTCTAGTACAGTATTTATCAAAGAATATTGAGAAAGAAGAATTGCCATTTTGTGATTCTTTCTGAAACTAACTGAAATATGGTTAAAGATTAAATACTTGTCCCTCTTAATTTTTTTTAATTCTTCAGTTATTGCCCCTGAAAGGAGGCAGGTTAAGCAAAGAATGATTAGCAGACAATTGCTCAGTAATGAAAGCTGAGCTAATACTAGTTATGAATAATATTTTTATGTCTTTATAGCAGCTTGTGCGTCAGTAGCTACTGAAGCCTTTATCACATGTAGATTTCTTCTTCTTGGTACACAAGGCAGTGTCAGATGACTCAAGATTGGCCCCTTCTGTATATTTTCCCCCCATACTCTTCTAAGATTTCTCTGGACCTCAGAATTCACAGAATTGTGTAGGTTTGGATGAACTCTGGGAAACTATCAAATATGATCCCCTGCTCAGTACAGAAAGAGCTTTGAAATTGCATGAGGATGCTCAGGGCCTTGGCCAAGAATTTTAGGTATTTCCAAGGATGGAAATTCCCTGCCTCCTTATGCAGTTTTTGACTACTATCACTGTGAAGAACTTTTTACTGGATTTGCGAGTAAAGCTGAGCTCAGCTAGGTTCTGGCAACCCAAAACTCCAGCTATGCTGTGTGGTACTAGGGGATCTCCAGGCCAAGATCTTCAGGAAACACCTGAACAACTCTGTCTTCCCTTTTCAGGTTAGAGGGCATGAGGCCATCAGTCCTGAATCAAAATTCTGAGGGCCATTAAAACATAATCATTAAGTGAAGCACAAATTCCAGATTTGGAAATTCCAGACTCTGTGTCTCCTGGAGTTATCTTCCAGAAGATAGTGGGGTAGATGGACATTTCAAGAAGGATTGATAGCAGGTTCCTATGTTTCCACTCTTCTTAAAGCATCTGAAGATGTCCTTGAAAACTTCCACCTCTGCAAATCAATTGAAGGATCTTGCAGGAGAGAAACATCAGAGAATCCATCCAGCTGGGTACTATAAGGAATATTAATGGTGTAAGGTAAGGAGTCCATCAGTGTGAGGATGTGTTAAGACATTAGACAAATATGTTTCTAGGCCAATTCTAGAACAACAAGGGGAAATGGAATAAACCTAAAACTTCATGATGATTTAAAGATTCATCCTATTTTTTTTTTCTAAATATCCTTCTATTTAAGAAATTATATTCAATTAATGAAAAATAAATCTAGATATAAAGGCACTGCAGATCCTAAAATCAATGAACTACAAATGAGACAAATAATATTTGTGTTGCTCTTTGGTCACTAATCAATCGTTGAGGTCTGCCTTCCGAAGCCTCATGTGTGAGGCAAAAATGACATCTGTTAATCAAGAACATGATGTCAAGTTGTCCTCAAAGCAAGGTACATTTCAGTCAGAGAAAGAAAAGAAGCATATAGGAAAAATGAAGTTCAAAATTAAACACTATCTAAAAATATATTTTCATTTGTGTCTGACTGGTAGGACAATCTGCTGTTGAGTTGGATTTAGGCTTTCTTTTATGTTTATTTTCTCACTCAGAACTGCTAGCTGTTTTGATAACATTTCTCTTTTTTTTCACAGTAAAGTTATATAGACAACAAGAGCTGTATTTTACTTTTAGCAAAACAAGCCACAGCAAAATAAAATCTATTTTAACAATACTGTAATTTTTTTTAATTCTTTCACTGAAATTTTGACATAACTCAGTAAAATAAATCCCTAGGAAGATTGCCTTTGTATAAAAGTTGTAACTGAACCTGCACAATTTCAAAAAAGTAAAAAAAAATTCAAAATAAATATGGTTTTTTTAATTACACGTCTCAACAAATTCCAGCTACTTACTCTATCCTCATTAGAATTTTGCTAAAATAAATGGATAATATATTCTGCAATTATGTTTCTTTTTTAAAATAAAAATTAGTAGATTTCAGTTCTGGATTAAAAAAAAAACCTCAGCAAAATTATTTGTAAGCTCAGCTCAAAATGGCAGCATTTTCATTAACACACTCATCAAATCTGGTTATTTTTCTTTTAGGAAATAAGTTTGGCACAGGTATTTTGGAAAAGACTTGGAAATCTAATTGAGAAGGATAGATGGGCTGACTATATTTTCCAATTCTTTGTGCAATCTGAGAGCCCAGCATGCCACACTGAAGATGGTGGCCATGAATTCCTGTTCAAGAAAATGTCAGTGAAGCAGCAGCAGTGACATGTGTCCTCTCTACATTATTTGTAATGAAATGTTTTTTACTCAAGACCTTTTGCCAGTCCAATGTGTGGATTAATTTTTTTTCCTTGTATTAGAATCTGTTCCAAATAAATGTGGGCCTATATTTTTGCAGTGCTCAGTGAACTAGGAGACGTGCAACTGCTGTGCAAATAGATTAGATTTAATAATAGAAGCATATGTCCAGGGTTGACTGGCAGTTTTCTCCAGTTTGATGAGATCAAAATACTAAACATAACCATGTTTTTGTGCAAACTTTACACAACAGAAGCATTTTGTCATTAAAATTACAGTTTGTTTTTGGCTCAAATTACTGCAATATCACAGCTGTGTTTTATGAGAACATGCATAAATTCTTTGCAACGATTTTGGATTGGATTGACAAATGTCATATTTCCATTTCTCTTTAGAATGATGCCATTACAGTTGATTGTTGATTTTAAATTTTGATGTGAATGAGATTAAAAAAAAAACCCAACCAAAAAAACCCAACAACAACAACAACAAAAAAAAACCCAAAAAACCCAAATGAGAAAAGCCACTCAATATTAAAATGAAACACCATAAAGAACAGTTTTGGTTTATTAGTCTTGTGACTTATAGATTTTGTTTTTCATTGACCTTATTGAGTTATATCCTCTTTCCAAAAGTCATTTCTGATGTAGGGAAGATGGAAGCTATTCTGTAGCACAAAGAACATTGATTTAGTATACATGCAATGTAAGTAAATTGTCTTTTCCTCTGTTTGCTGCTATTGTCACTATTTTTTTTAGAAGAAAAGAATCAACAAACCAAACTCGAAACCATACATCTAGGCCTTTGTGTTCTTGTATTGGAGACTTTGTGATAGTGTTTAGTGGCTAGAATATGGCACACTGAGAGTGGTAGTGGTGAATTACCCTGACCTTTACAATGTTCTTAATTTTGGTTGGCTACTCATTCCAGTCATCAACATTTATAGCCACAATCATTTTTGGGGAAGGCAGAGCTAGGTACTAAAACAGAAAATGTCAAATGCTCCTGTACTCCAAGGACATGCTAGACATTCAAATTCTCATACTTTATTATCATAGCAAAAGACTCCAACAAGAGTAGGAAATAACCTTACATTAATCTATGCACATGACTGATGGTAACAAAGAGGAGAAATGGCACAAGTCAGCCTATTACAGCTCTAAGATGTTCACTTTGTGGTTGCCTTCAGATGCTGTTCACCCTTCCTCGGGTGAGTCATAAACAATGGAGTCACTGAACAAGATTGCTGGTCTGTATGTGCTCTGCTGGTTCTCCTGCAGTCGAACCTGGAGACCACAGCACAGCCTCCAATAGAGGCTGTACCTGCTGTCTGCTGGTTACTCTGGCACTTCTGGGTCTGCTTTTCACTATAACCCATTTCAAATGCACTTTTCTATTCACTTGTCTATCCAATTCTATGTTCTTGCTTTCTTAACTTCAGCCCTCAATTTTAAAGCTCACTTATTTTATTTTCCTCCTCTCCTCACTTATATGAACTAAAATACACTATCTGCACCTAATTGCAGCAAAATTCTAGCAAAAAAATAGCTTCAATGATATCATGACTGCATCACAAGTTAGAGGGCAAAAAAGTGACGCAGAAATAATGAATGGCAGAAAACCTTATGCTAAATTATTTGAATTATGCATTTGTTTGTAATACACTAATCAGCTAAGCATTTAGGAAGATAGTAACATTGAGATAGTAACACAAATAGTAATGTAGACATCAAAAGCTCTTCCTGCTTTCAAGAAGACACAGCAGAAAGTTCTTAAATTATGCTGGGTTTAAAAATTTTGTGTACATTACAAATGAAACATTTTTGTGCACCTCCTTCCTCCTTCCCAAATATAAAATACATGCACTGAACTGTAGCCAGCATGGAAGCATAAAAGTACAAAAATGTATCTAATCCAGCCAAAAGGGAGTGCAGTTTGTCACTACCAGTTTGATCTAGATTATTACTTTTTTCCGATGGTCACCTTTTTTGTGTTATCATGAAAAAGTATTAAAGTGGAAATATACCTCAGTAATTTATCTCACTACATCAGAGAATGCAAACTCTATATCAAGGTACTCAGTCTCTGTCAGACCAGTACATTATTTCCCAGTCATCTTGATATTATTCCTTGGTGATAAAACTGGATGAATATACTGGTCCTGTTATGAATTCATAAGATTTTTCACTAGACAAAGCCCCTCAAACAGCAGTGAATAATTGCCAGTAAACACCCACCTCAAATAATACAATCTGTGTTGTCACAGTAAGTGTTTCTATACCCAATTATAAGTTAAAATGTCTTTGTAGTGCATTATACTTTATTTTGTGAAAAATGCAGTGGGTTCATCAATATATGTTGTACAGAAATACAAATACCCTTTGTACAGATACAGAGAGTAAATATATATAATTTCATGTAACTTTATGTGTGCAGTGACAAAATCCCAGAACAGCTGAGGCTGGAAGGGCCCTCTGGAGGTGATCTAGTTTAACCTTCTACTCAAGCAGGACAATTTCCATTTGTGTTTGAATATTGCCAAGGATGGTGTCTCCACAACTTCTCTGGGCAACCTGTGTCAGGGCTTGGTCACCCTTTCTATAAAAAAGTGTATTTTTGATGTTCAGAGGGAACCTCCTTGGTTACAGTCTGGGCACATTGGTTCTAGTCTTGTCACTGACACCATCACAACGACCCTGGCTCCATCCTCACTGTGCCATTGTGCTCTCCTTTTAAGTAATTTCAGACATTGGTAAGATCTTCTTGACCTTTCTCCTCTCCAGGCTGAACAGTCACAGCTTCTTTAGCCTTTTGTCACAGACAAGATACCCCAGTGCCTTCAGCATCTTCATGACTCTTTGTGGGGGTGTCTCTAACATGTCCATGTCTCTCATACTGGGGAGCCAAAAACTGGACCCAGCATACCAGATGTAACACTGCCAGTGCTGAGTACAGGGGAAAAACCGTGTCTTTGGACCTTCTGGAAATATTTTGGCTCATGCACACCAGGGTAGTATTGGTCTGCTTTTCTGCAAAGGCTCTTGCTGTTTCATATTCAACTTCATGGCCACATTCCTGCTAAGATCCTATCCAGCTGGGTGTCCTTCAGCAATATTTGTGCATAGGGCTGTTCATTCCTCAGTGCAGAATTTTGCCCTTCCTCTTGTTGAACTTCCTGAGGTTCTTTACATTGTCTGACTTCTTTATTGTAGTAACTACACATACAAGTAACCAAAAAATTTGACAAGTAAATTTTCTACAAACTGAGTAAGTTGCTAACTACCAAAATAATATCTATGAAAGTGATGTCAAATGTGATGAACATTTAATTGTCTAAGTGGTATTTACTAGGTGCCTGCAGCCTGACCACCTTAGTTTATATTCTTAACAACTTAAAAAATCCAAGCAAAGTTAAATTGTTGTTTTCCTATAAAAAAACCTAGACAGCTATTTTATTTTAGCAGAGGATCTGAGCTAAATAAATCTTGTCAAGCAGTATCTGAGGCAATATGTTTCCCTTGAGAAAATGTTCAGATTTTTTTTAATAATTCTTTCCTTGTGCATCAATTTTACCCATCTAGATAACCAGTGATTCAATAGAACGTTTGCGTAGAAGCAAGAGTAACCACTGGGAAATCAAGGCTTATGTGCCATTCTGTTAGAGGAGGTTTTCTTACTAGTTACAAGGAAGTCACTTGCATAAGAAAAAACAGTTTTGGAACTATTAAATGCTCAATAAAGCCTTTTACAACAGTACAGCATTAGTCAAATATTCTTAACCCTGTCAAGTGTTTACAATAGATTTAGAAAAGCTTTTCTTTCATTCTGAATATTGTGTTAATCTTAATTTGTTCTCCACAAATATTCTGTGCACAGTCAAATAACTGCTGTGTTACATTCCAGGAGGGGAAACATGTCTTGAAAAATCCCAAGAGGAAGGGTGTTAGGATGTGTTCAAAATTTATATGTCTTGTTCTTTTTTACGATTAGCTCAATGGATATTCTAGTTTTGCAAGGTTGTTTGTGGTATATGGTAAGTTGATCAGTTCAGGTTTTCTCATTTAAACACAGGTCATATCCACATTATATTACACCTCTATCTAGTTCTGTAATGCAATGAGAAAATCACAGGTAGAGAAAATCTTGAAGGGCCCAAATATTATTACACTTTTATAGCCTTATTTCCTCTGAGAATCAGCCATAAGCATTTCTTATTGAACAAAAGTGTTCTCTTCAGATGGCAAAGATGCAGATATCCAAGTAATGAAATATATTTCACACTTACTCATAACTTTTCTAAATAGTAAAATAAGCAACTTTTAAAATTTTGTCCTTGGATTAATATTGAAAGTAGAGAAGCAAGATTGAACATAGGTTTGAACTGAGTTTTACATAGAAACCAAAGCAGACCCCTGACATAGAGCATACAACAAGAAAACTATCAGATAGCTGCTTCAGGAGGAGTGAACTGTCTTGTTAAACTGTCAGGGAGAAAGGCTGAGTCCTATGTGAAATCATGGTTCTAACTACAGAGGGCTAGTTGAAGTCTCTACTATGTCACACTTCCTGTAATACCTCTTCCTTTCAGACTTCCCTATAGAGGAAAAGTCTAATTTATTTCCTCAATAATTATCTGTAAGGATAATTATTTGAAAGAGTAGGTGAGTAGCTACACTATTAATTTGGCAAACTATCCTTGTTAGAAGTTTTCTTCTAATGATGAAAGAAACTCCATCCCTCTAATAACTTTTAGTTCTATAAAAGAATTTTTTTTGCTTGCATTCATACATTAATTCATAGTCTTTTTGTAAGCTCAGTTTCTCCACTGCAAATCTCCTCTGGGGCACATAAGAATAGAAAAAGAGCTGCAACAAGAGATCTATTCTTTCAGGATGTGTTCTGTGAAAAACCTTGGACAAGAGTGAAGAATTTCCACATCCATAGAAAGAGAAGTAGGGTATTGAGAGAAAAGCGATACATCAAGATCTCAAAGGGTAAAATAATGTGTTCAGTAGTTGGTGTGGGGAAAAACAAGGTCTATGTTTGCTGTTTTGATTTATTTTCTGAAGAAGAAAATGTACTAGTAAGTCACAGATGGTCTGTGACAAAGGCAATCTGAGGATGACTTTCAGTTACAAACCTTAATCTCCCAAACCCTTATCTCCTTACATTTTTGAACAGATCTCCCTATATTATTGTCTTTTTGAACTACAATCAAACATCCATTCTGTCTGTTTCTTTCCATCTCTTTCCATCCAGAAACCAGGACTTCAACCATTAAGTTTCACATTCATGTGTCACAGCTTTCCTTGAGGCCCCTACTACCAAGCCCCCAACCCAGACCTCAGCCATGTGTTGAGAGGAGAGAGACCAAAATAAGTCATGAAAGCTGACATTACCACATGACTCTGATCCCCTGCACAGGTCAGTTAGTTCCAAGTCAGAGAAATGACTCCCATCCCTGCCTGTGTGCTGTCAATCCAATCCTCTGAGGTCCTGAACTTCTGTGGAAGCACAGGCAGTTTTCCTCCAAGGCAGGCATTAGTACTTAACAATACAGGGTGATCAGATAGGAGCAGTGAAGGGGAAGGAAATAAGGAACTAAAACTGGGAGACTGGAGACAAGTGAGAGGGAGCTTCTTACTCAAAACTGGGTAATTCAGTCTCTTCCACATCTTCCAGTAGTAGTCACCTTGAAAAAACCCCAGGTTTTGAAACAGCAATAGCTTTAGATGCAGACATTCATACTGGGATGGAAGCATAGTGACTAAAAATTTGAAGTCAAGGCAAGATAACGTTTCTAATTTACTGTAAATATTACTTTTGGCCATTTTCACACCTCCTCTGTCCTGACTCAAGCTTTTTTTTTTAATTACTTAAATTTCTCACAAAAGCTAAAGATCATGACTTAGCCATAAGTCACTTATCAGATCAGCCCTCTAAGAATGTCAGAACCTAAGGTAGAGTTGCCTTATGTTTCTAGCTATCAATTCAATCTGAATCAGATTGGTTGACAGATTTTTTAGTGTCTTTTCACTTTATTCCTCACTTAACGATGAATCAAAGAAAATTTCAGTAGACATATTTAATATTCTTCTTTATATCACCAAAATATATTAACTTTCAAAAATGTATTGTGTTCATTTATGTCACCCTGATGTTTATTTCTTGCTTTATTTGACTTAGCTATGTCATTCAATCATTATAAATTTTGAATTTTAAGTGACTGAATCAGCCTGATTTACTATTTTGCCATCTGGATTTAATTTAATTGTTGATAGTTTTCCCCTCTTTGTTGTAAAATCAATAAGTACAGGGACTTGCACTAGATCAGGGTCAGGAATATCTTATATTTTCCTGAAGGAAGCCAACTACAAAATAAATTTTGAATCTCAGGTTCTATTTATTGATATTTTTATTTTATATATGAACACTATAGCAATATCAAACGTATTATGTTCTTTCTTGTTTAAAAGGCTTCTTAAACTCCTTCTTGGACTATAATACAGCTGTTATATAGCTGAACTACAGACTTAACTATAGAGAGTGTTGTAGTCAATTTGGTGTGCAACATTACACAATTGAATTCAATATTGTTTTTCTTCAAGCAAAACAATTTTCATCCTTTCCTTCAGGGATGATCAGACTTGTTTAACAGCATTAGGTGTGGATAGGGACTAGGTCTCATTTTCTTCCTGAGTGAGCTCACTGGAACTTGTCTTGATGTACAGGAGGTCTGAGCAAAACAGCCCTCCTTTGGTGCATCCCCTGGTGTTAACACTGATGTGTCCCGCAGTTTTTTGCTGAGGACTAGGCATTAGGATAGGATGACTGCTGAAATTGTGGCTGGTGAGCCTTGGAACAAGACTTCCCACCCGCATGTGATCCATTACCTGTCAGGGGTAATGGCTTCTTGTTTCCCTTGGCTTGTGGAAACAGATATCTCAAACAAGAATAGCCCAGGCAATGTCAACAAGCTCACACACTTTCCTCAGAGAAACTTGGAAAAGAATTAAAAACTTGATACAGGAAATTATCAAGGAAGTACTTTTTCCTGTAGAAGCAAGAGTATTTTGCCTTCCTTCAATCTACTAAATTCTTGGGACTCAAGTGATATAATTGGAATACCGATGTTGTATTATGGTGGCCTTTTATAACAACTAAAAATTACTTTAAGAATCAGCTGTCATTTCACTTATCTGGAGCTAAACTAGACTGTTCCATTCAGTGAAAGGATCTAGGTCCCAGAGAGATTACCTTGGTCCACTGGTCTACTTCCTCTTCACTCCCTGCAATGGAGGAAAGAATAACATAGTGCTATATTTGGCAGAGAAAGAGTGTCCACAGTTTAGTTCTTCAGAAACCTGAGACTCCCAACCAAAAAGTCTCTGGAGATCCCTGAGGCCAAGTATAGGAATGCTGTTCCAATAAAGAACCTTGTGGTTTAAAAAAAGAAACTAAATTCCCTTTAGGCATTGAAGGGAGTAACTGGAACAGTCTCCAGGGTTATCTTAATATCAAAAACTAACACCGCCAAAAAAAATCTTGACATTGAACAGGAAAGTTTCTGTCACAAAGATGGATATTAGGGATTCTGCACCTAAAATAAAATCAATGGCACCCAAGGTGCAAATCTTCTAGGAACTGACAAAAAAACAAGGAAGGTAGAAGCATTTGATAAAGTAACTGAAGCTGGAAACAGCTTAAAGAAACTCTCAGATGCACAAAGACAGAGATGCTCCCTTCACCTGTATAGGCCACATGGGTCCAGGGTCTACTTCTCAGAGCTCTGCAGAAACTGACAAAAGAAAAAAAAATGTGTACAAACCACAAAGGAAACTGAAAAACCTCTTAAAGAACTACAGCTCTTTCACATACAGAGAATTAAAGAAACAAAGAGATCTAATCCAAAGGTAGAAATCATCTGCATAAAGCAATTAGACCAGATGGAAATAGAAACATTATTTCATATTGAAAAGCAATATGTGGATATCAGCAGGCAAATCCCAATTTAATCCTAAAGGGAATCCCAATTAAAATAAGTAAGGAATTCTCAGAAAGTGAATATTTGAGATAAAAACCCCCAAAATACACTGCAACAAAGGGAAAAGAACTAATTTTTGATATAAAATCACCTAGCATTTCCTGAAAGGAATATTACCTGCCTCCACAGCTGTGAAAACATGGATGATCATTTAATGAGAGTCATTCGGATATGAAAGGTTGTATTGTAAATGCAAGGACCAGTTATTTTTCAAAATTTTTCCTCCATCACATTAAAAAGCAGTCAATGATGTATTCAGCTAATTTAATAAAATCTATTGCTGGTGTTCCCATACAGGTGACATGATAAAACCTGTAGCCTGGTGATAAAGATATAGCCTTGTGATGCAAAAAAACCCCTATAACACACAACTTTGTTCATGGGTAAAGTTCTTGATAGCCTGAAATTACACTTTGAGATAAAAGGTCCCAAAGAGATAAACGAACCCAGAATAGGATCTCTCCTGACTTGGCAATTGGTCATATTTCAGAGGCCTCACAACCTGAAAACTCTAAATGGTGTCTTCTGCAAGGAGCAAAAGGCACAGGCAGCAATGAAGACTAGCAACCAAATGGAAAGGAGAAAAGAGAGTTAAGGGAAAACATTAAAGGTCTTCTGGGATACTTAAAATTCTTAAACTTTTCTTTTAAAAATCTCTTTATATATCAAGCAGTGCCAGTGCATGATTCTACAACAGCAGTTTTATGTAGAGTAAGTAAAATGCGGTATAAGGATTTATCACATCTGACAAGGCAGATTCAGACTCAAGAGGTAGATGTGGGTAATGTTAGTATAATTAGTAGTATAATAGGAAGGGATGTAGCAGGATAGCTTTTCCTTATTCATTAACCCAGAGTGTTTTTCTCCTGCTAAGCTAAGACAGAATACATAAGGAAGAAACTGATTCCTACTTTAAAGTGGTGTTTAAATAGATAATGAATAAAAATATTTATTTACTATCTTTAGTATAGTACAGAAAACTCATAAACTTATTTCAATCTAAGAATGACGATTATATATTAAAAATACGTTCACAAATGTAGCTATTTAATTTGTTAATTTAAAAAATCTCCAAATCTTTGGAAAATTAAAATTTCATGAAGAGTGATTGGCAGGAAATGATGGTGATTTTTCTATCTGATATCCATTTTTCTCTGAAGAAGAAGGCTAAGAAAATGAAAAGGGAATGCTCAGCTAGCATACAATCACTAAAAATACAGTTGGTCTGAATGTAAGAATGCTGTAATTGGATTAGCACTAAGGGGAAAAACAAGCAGTAAACGCAAAAGCTTTGTGTTCGATAAGGAAGCATTACAGCATCTGAACAAAAAAATACTGAGATTAATGACAGCCTATGCTCCTGTATTTCAGTGTATCAGTTCAAGCAGCAAAGGCTCATTTTAAGAAAAACTATCAAAAATTCAGTTTTAAACAGAAAAATTTTCATAACAAAATAAAAGATACAGCAGATGATGGCTGGTGTAAGAAGAAACTTTGTGTGTTGCAAATTCAAAAAAAAGTATAAAAAGAAGAGTTCAATTTTATTGTTTCCTGTAGTTTATATTTTAGAAAAAACACAACCCTACACTTGAAAGAAAATGACGTTAAAATTTATATAGATAAGTGCAGAGGTAATAAAAAAGAACATTATCTTGGGAGAAATGCATAGATTTGCATTTGAAGACATAATTTTTTCTGATGAGATATATCAGTCTGTTAAAATAGGCTTATCACACTGCTGATAATAGAAGATAGCATAAAGTTTGGGATCAGAAATTCTACATCCTGTGAGTGAAAAATTAATCCTATTTTAAAAGATTTCTCATTTTCCCACCCTGCTGCAAAAAACCAAAACTTTTTATGAAGCAATATGCACACTCTTTCATGACCATGAAAATGTTAATATTCATAGAAGAGAAAATTATTGTTCTTCTAAATGGTACACTACCACAAATATTGAATAGACTATAATAAAATCTAACTCTTTGATGAATGACAGAGTCACGTTTTCAAAGTGCTTGAAAGACAGTTTCTAGAAGATATGCTTAAATGTTTCAAGCATTATTTCAATGCATTTTGGGAATTTTCTTTTGGGCAACTTTTTCTTTAGGATTTTTCTGGTAGGAAATACAAGCTGATGCAAAAATGTGTTTCTCCACCTTGTTAGAAAAACTGTACTATGTATCCCACACAAAACTCAGAGAATGTGCCTTGGGTACGCTAACTGCGAAAATCCATGAAATTTGTCAAAAAATTCAATACACTTTAAAAGGGAAAACAACTTGCCCAAAACATAGGAAGAAAAACTCATTTTAAAACTGATTTAATTTCTGGAATTCTAATGCACCAGGTAAATCACTACATGATACTAGAATAGCAAAATTTTAGAATAATAGCGTATTAATGAGATGAAAAATTTTGACCAAACAAAATCCATACATGAGATATTTTCATGTTGGTTTTTAATTCTCATTCATACCTAAAGGAGAAATTGCCTAAATAACAGAATTTACCATGGGCTAAAATGTTATGAGGTGTAAGATCCTGTGCACCAAGTGAAGCTGGAAAGGACCTTTGTGTAACTGGTTTGATATCTATTGTCTAGGTTGTCACTATATGTGTTAGAAAATGGTTCCCAAAATTGCCCATTTGTTTAATAGTTTCCTAGAATCCTCTCAAATTCCAAAATCAATGAACAATTCACTGAAGTTGAAATCCAACAAAGACAAAATTGATTGCACCTCTCATGCATCTGTGTCTGTAATAAATACTAATGCCCAGCTATTTGCCAAAGGCTTGCTAATAGCTTCAACTCTCAGTTGCAGCAATTAATTGAGACTCAAATAATTTATTCCAGGAAATCCTGAGTGAGGGATAATAATAAAATCATACAAAGATAGAGATATTGTCAGGGAAAATTTGAGAACTTCAGTGGCCTATCTATAAACCTTTTTAATAAGCCATCTCGGGGACAATAATTCTAGTTGGACATGTAGCAGGAAGATATTGGCTGTCAAGAGCAGATCATATCTGATTGCCTCAAAATGTATGTGGAAATGACTTCAATCCCTCCAGCATAAGCAGTGGCTTGGTACAATCCATTCTTCTGTTGGATAACAATATAGGCACATAATGAACTCTGAAGATAATTAGGCAGCAGAAAATATGTAACCTGGGATATTGAAAAAAACTATAAATGTAATTATTGTACCAATATAATAGATGCTTATTTAAAGGTGATTAAAACATAGTATATTGAGGAATGGGAGAATGTAGGAAGACATTAATAGATTTTTAAAAAAGGAGTAATGATTTCTCCACATATTTTGCTGCTTCTGTTTAATGTAAAATTAATGTATATTTTTTATATTCCTCTTCAAAATAAGTTTGGATAGACGCAGATTAAGACAGGATAGCCACCTCACTTAGGACATAATAGGTGAAATATAAAGATTTATAGAAGCATAGTTATGAGATTGTGCCAGCCAAGACAATGACTGCCAAAACCACTTAGGTAGAAAGTTTCTTAATCAGACTTTTTGAGATAATAAAAAAGAGGTAATTGCCTGCCCCTCTGAAAAGGGGGAGGAAAAGAACATCTGCTCTTCTTTACAAAATACATGAGATTTCTGCTATTCATAAAGCAAATATTTTGTATCTAAAAGGATATGTCTCTTTATTGCATTTGCCTCTGGAAAATAAGTTGTAATAGTAATAGTAGTAGTAGTAGTAGTAGTAGTAGTAGAAGCAGCAGTTGTAGTTGTAGTAGTAATAGTGTTACTACTACTAATAATAATAACAGAAGCAATTAATAATAATATAACCAAAGAATGGGAGTTGGGTTGAAAGGCACTTTAAAAATCATTTGTTTCCAATCCCGTTTTTCATGGCAAGGACATCTCTCATTACATCACACTGTCCAGCATTCCATCCAACCTGGCCTTGAACCCTGCCAGGGGTGAGGCATACAGAACTCCTTTTGGCAACCTATTCCTACGGTTCATCACCCTAACATCTAATCTAAACCTACTATGTCTCAGTTTGACGTCCTTTCCTCTTGTCCTATCACTACAGTTCCTATGAGAAGTCCCTCTCCATCTTCCTTGTAGCCTCCCTTCAGATATTGGAGGGTTGCTATGAGGTTTCCATGCATCCTTCTCTTCTCCAAGCTAAACAGTGTCAACTTTTTCAACCTGTCAATATCATCATCATCACAACAACAAAAACAATATAATAACTGGGTTAGAAGTCTTTTAACTCTGCTCATGTGGGTCTATTTCTAGAACCCAAAACCAACACCCTTAACAAACTACCCATTCTTTCAGATCCTCTCTTGCCCCAAAGAGTCTGTCAGAAGTCCTATCAGTGACTAATTTTGCATTGATTGATTTCACGTCTTCCACTTGACCTTCCTACCTTCCCGTGGACTCCAGAGAAGGTCAAACACAAAATACTGCACTTGATATATTTATGTTAACTCTTGTAACATCCACTATTGGTCTTTTTCTGAAAGCCTAATCAAAAGTAGATAAACATTATAATAAAAACATATGGGTATCCTAAACTAATTTTAACAACTAATAGAGAAAATATCTGTCAATGTGTTCAGATGGTAAAGACAAATTGGGTCATTAAAGCTTTTTATCATCTGATTATTTTAATGTTACCATTAGTATTGCTATCCTTATTTCTATTAAGTGGAAAATTTGCTACATCTAAGGAAAATTATGAATAAAAGTCCATTTACCATAAAACCCCCTGTATTAACTACAAAAGTTTATGCTTTGAAATACATTCAAATTTTACCACTTCTGAACTACAAATCTAGAATAATTCCATTTATTTAAGTAGGTCTAGTACACTACAAATACCACCAAAATCTAGTTCCTGATGATTGCATTTGTTTCATTCATCAACTAGGTGATTTTTAGATTCATCTAGTTGATGAATCTTGGTTTTTACAGCATTAGAAGTTTTATGTAGACTGTGTTTTCTTATCAGTTAAATAAATAAAAAGCTGTCCTGCTTCAATAAGTCTAGTTTTAAAAGATGCAATAAAATACAAGTGTTGTTAATATAGAATTAATTTGGAGTTCCTAAAATGTTAATACTTCCTAGAATCCGTATCTTTTTGGCTATTTTTCAATACTTGGCATTGAAAAGTTTAATGGAGAAGAAAAACTTTGGGAAAGTAGTATAGATTTTTATATTTGATTTCTTGAAATAAAAACCAGTCAGTTCAAAAAGAATATTGATTTCATGTGAGAGACCAAAACTTGATTCTACTATACTGTAAAACTGTTAGAGCAGATTTAACTGTATCATGCTTTAGTAAATACATCTTGGAGAAATGGTCATTAGGTTCCTGATGTAGTTAGTGCCAATTGCCATTTCTAATGCCAAGAAGCTTGTGAAAAAGAAAAAAGAAAAATATAAATGAAAGAACCACCCTCCACCCTCCTCACCACCCCTCATCCCAGCCTGATTTCAGTGCCAGTCATTTTCCCTTTATTTAGCTGAAATGACAGACATTCCTATCTATCATTTATCTCCCCAGAGCTCACAGATGCTGTAGATGCTTGCGTGGTCCGGGAAGAAGATGAATTTTCCGACTGTGTCAAAAAGACCTTAATGTAAACCTGAAGCAGTGGAGCACTTAGTAGATGCAAAAACAAAGGTTGCAAAGGATTGATGTTCATGGAGGTATGTACTGTTCGAAGGCTAGGTGGCACAGCCAGCCAGACACACTGCTTACATGTGAAGACCCAGGTTCAGGTTGCACCATTCTGGCCTGATGTGAAAATCAGAATGCTGACAAGAGTGCCTACCACCCCCAGATTTACATACAAAAGATATAACTGGGCTCAGCTAATCAACTGTGCCTGTCATAACAACAGAAATGGGGCATATACATGCTGTCAGAGTGTCTCAGCTGAGCAACATAAATCTCCAGCTGTAGGAGGTATTTTCATTAAACAAACTAACTCACTCCTCTGACATCACATAAACACACCCTCAGAAAGAGGTACAAAGAATTTGACTCAGACTCTGAGGAATTTGCCTAAGCTCTGATGCTTGGTTTGACAAGATGAACAGACTAAAAGGGACTGAGAGTTTGGAATTAGTGAATCCAAGCACCTATGGAAGGGCAGTTAAAGAGGATGAGATGGGGAGGGATGAAAAATGTACAGCAGTGGTTAATTAGGTAAAACAATGCTCTCCCTTCCACAGGCCTAAAAATTTCATATTAAAATTTCTAAGAAAAATACAACTGCTTCCACAAAAACTGATATCTTAAACCAGGAAATTCCTAGGTTTATGTAGATAATCTAACAGCTGTCTATTCCAAAAAAATAGAATAGAATTCTGCATCTAGAGCAAGGAGAAAATTCACCATGGAAATGAAAAATACAAAAAAAATTATATTAAAATGTTATTTTAGGAAAATTTGCATTACACAATGTGGAAGAAAAACAGAGCTGAAGACACCTTATGATTAGATGAAGACCAGTGAATTCTAAAAAATTCAACTGCTAAATGTAGATGGGTTATTAGAGAGGTTAAATGGGGTTTATAGGTCAAGATTTTGAGAACACATCTATAAAATAGTACATTTCTTACTGTGGTAGTTTATTATTAAGATATCATGTATGCTTGCAGCTAAACTCCACCTAATCAAGAAAAAGCTAATTTTGCAACAAAATCTATTTATAAGGAGGAAGACTGGGAACCCGAGAGTGACTACTCCTGATATCCAAGATATTAGGTAAAAGATATTTTCCCATATATCAGTCTAGCTTCCTATTTTGAGACATAGTACCAGATTAAAACTACTTTTTAGGAATTTCTGAGTTCACCAGAATCACCTACAAAATTTAGGCATTGTGGCAAGGAAGGAAAAAAAAATAGAAAAAAGAGAAAAAAAAGGTAAGACATGGATTCTGTCTAGAGAAGTTATTAGTAGAATTAGCATTAACTACTTCTTCTCTCTACAACTAATCCCAGTTCAACAGGCATTCTAGAAAGTACTAATGCAAACAAAGGCAGGAGCTAATCACAGAATGGTTGGGGTTGGAAGGGACCTCTGGAGATCATCTAGTTCAACCCTCTGTTAAAGAAAATTCACCCAGATGTGGTTGCACAGGGTCTCAGTTTGGTGGTTTTCAACTTCTCCAGAGAAGGAGACTCCTCTGAACAACCTGTTCCAGTGCTGTTACCCTCAAAGCAAAGCAAAGAATTTTGTCCTCATATTTAGATGGAACTTCCAATGTTTCAGTTGGTGTCCATTGACCCTAATTCTGTTGCTGGTCACAGCAGTTAATTTTGTCACATTTGTCCCAAAAGTTGACAAAACCACAAACAAATAATTTTTTTCTTGGTTCTGTATCAACATGTTCTGCTGTTAATGAGGGGAGCACACACAGCCTTGTTTTTGTGTATTCATTGGACTGATAATTTCAACAAGTAACTTCATGAAAATCCTCATTCAGAAAGTTGAACTTTTAACTCACAGAGCACATTAATCTCCTTAATGCTGTTGCAGTCTATTGACTTCTACTGTAGGCACAAATCCGGCTGCTTTGTATAGTAATTAAATTTAATCTGGAGAGCTGGTAAGGAAAAAAAAGGAAGAAGAGTATCCAGTGTAAAATAGATGCAAATAATCAGTCAAAAATATGTTTTGAACAACAGCTTAGGCAACAACAAATTCCTTGGAGCCTGTCTGTGATTGCTTTCTGCTAATCATCATCAGTGTATGCTTGTTTTCTTCCCCTTTGAAAATAATGAAGTGCAGCAAATTATTTTCATATTATAAGTCTATGTCAGGATCATATCTTTTCCCCCGAGCTAAGACAATGTTTGTTTTTCTCTGACTCTTGAATAAAGTGCTCCAAGATCATTATTTGTACAGAAGCTTTATATAAATCCAAGTTTTGTACTGTGTACTTTTTTTTTGTCCATTTTTGTTATCATTATCAAAGCAGCATTGCTATGGCTTAGCACACTATCACAGAGCAAACAAATCTGTGCTCTAGTCTTTGAAAATCCAGGGCTTTTGCATTCCTTTTTGCCACTAAATTGATAACCACTTGTAAAGAAAATAATCAGTTTGTGGGGTTTTGCTAATGATCTTGAAATGGGGTAGAAATCAGAGGCCACAGTCAGATATTTGTGCAGCATGGTCTGTGTATTTGTGAGAAATAAACAGCAGCCCTGTGATTCCTGGCACACAGTCAGACTCAAGCACTCCAAGAATCCACCTTCTTCATGGAAATTTGCTTCCCAAACTTTTTGTCTATGTCAAATTACTTCAGGCATATCCAACTCTTCTTTTTTCATAAATCTCTTCCTGTAGGATTTTCTTTCCTTCTTTTTCTCATTTCAACACACAAGTTCTATTTCCTGGTGCTTGAAGTCAAGCGCAAGAGAAAACCTAGTCACCTGCATGGACCAGATTCTGCTCCAGCTTGCACTAATTCTAATGATTTTAGCAGCCAGTTGTATGAAGAGATATAACTACTCTTTTTATGTTGATGCTGCAAAAAGATGCGTCCCATGGGGAGTGCCAAAGTGGGAACCACAAGACAGATTATGGTCCCTGCTTTCAGCTAGAAATGTAGCACAAAATAAAATTCTGAGGAAACTCACTTACTTCCAAAGCAAATTTTGAAGATGATAAATGCTCTTTAACCTGTATTCAACTTGGTTTTGCTGTGACTTCAATAATTTTAATTCAATACTATATATAGCAAGAAACAAAGCATTCCTGCCTTTTAATGCCCTACCATGTAGCATAAGCCTATGCTTGTAAATACTTAGCACTACAAATTTACAGGAAAGCCTGTATACATGTAAATGAGCCCTGAAATGCACTGAAAGAATTAGTAAAACAAACAAACAAAAAAAACCAAAAAAAGAAAAAACCACCAAAAACAACAAATCACCCCAAGTTTTAAAAGAAAGAAGTAGCAAAGTAGTTTGTAAGATTTCAGCTATGTGGATACCACACACATAGATTTAATATATGACTGTAAAAATGTGCTTACAGAGAAGCTACTACATTATAAATGCACCTCTGCTCATCCAAAATGCATTTAAAAAGATAACCTAACTAAATCACATCTGAACTGAAGAAGTTTTGTCACTGATTTAAACAGCACTAAGATTGCAACCATTCTCAGTGATTTTGAAATGCAATTGACCACAGAAAAGAAACTCTGTTCTCTGTTCTCACCATGTCTTTCAGAAACAAAAATGTTATTTTTTTAAAAACTACAAAAGTTTTACTATTAGAATACCATATCTGAGATTATAAAAACCTAATTCACAAAGTTATTTTTGTACTTCATTTATTCATTTGGTTGTTCTCATACATTTGTTTCTGGTTTGATTTTATCCTTTTCTTTTACATTTAATTACATAAACCTTTAAGAAGGTGACAAAAAAAAAATCAATCTAACGTTCTACTTCAGCACATGCTTTTTCTCAAAGGATGTTATGGTGTTACTGTGATTTAAAAATTAAAAAAAAATATTATGACTTAGTTAACTATTAAGATTAAATAAAACTAAAAAGCTGATATAAATTTAAAATGTAAAAGATTGGTGATATCTTTTTTGTAAAAGACACAATGATAGAATATTCTCAGCATATCTGGACAGGAATTTTAACCGTAAGGCACTGATGTTGCAAAAACGAAATGTATGTTTCAAGGTGAACAGAACACCTTGCTGAATTCTTGGGTGACATCTTGTTTAGAAACCAGTCTCAAACTCCAAAAACTTTTACAAATTGGGCCAGCTAGTTCAAGTTAGGTGTGGCTGCCTTTGTCAGATCTTTTTCTCTCTCTTTTGGCAACAGCAATGCTTCCTACGAAAATCAGGCCTAGAAACACAAGGATGTTTCTGTGCCCAGGAAAGTGTGGATACTGGAGAAGAGTCAGGCTTCTGTTTCCATCAGAATTTGATTTTAAAGCAAACTTTTCTTACATCTGGGATCTGTAGGCACAGTGCCTGTCAGAAGAAAAAAGCAAAAGAAACAGTAAGAACATGAGTTATTTTATAGTGTTCACATTTAGACTATGGAAGGGGGCTTTCTACGGATTCATCCAGAAGTCAGGTAACCTATGTTGCAAACGGAAAGAGAGCATCATCTACTTCCAATGGAAAGAAGCGAGGAGTAGGATTTCTTTAGCTTTTGTTTGTTTGGGTGGATTTTTTGTTTGCCTGGTTTGGTTTTCTTGTGGGGGTTTTTTAATGGGTAGAGGGATTGCATTGGGTTACAGAACTAAAGTAGATTCCATGATATCCACTTATATTTGCCACACCAAACATTTTTGTAGAAATGCAGAGCTTGAGAAAATCCCATCAGAGGCATTTCAACACTACACATAAGAATTTCTGTAAGACCCACAGTTTCTTGTGAACTTTTCATGTGCTTAAAGAATCCTATTTTTTCATTCTGTCTGCAATAAATGCATTTTACTTCTGCCACCAGTTTTCTAGCTTAGCTCACATATTTACAGAACAGCATATTCCCCTTGGAGGTGGCCCAGGATATCTAGTCCCACTTGATTCTTCCCCAGCAAGTAAACCAACCCTCCAGGGAAAGATCACCGGATGCCAAACACACATGCATTACTGTACTGTACACCCACTCATGTGATGATGACTGGTGCAGGGAATCTTAAATGCCAGAACTGAGGAAACTGAATCTAATGTATTAATACAATTATCAAAAAACCCAGTTTGTCCAGAACCTCTCCCTTTTTCCACCATATTGATATTTGACAATATCTGTAAAATCAATTTCTACCTGTAACAAAATTAAAACCATAAGAGAAAACATATTTTTTTAAAAAAGTCAAAGCAGTCTGTCTGCAACAGATTTCACATTGTGTTAGTAAAATTCAGGAATATGCACATAAAGGAAAGAAGGAATTCAGAGAAATAATGAGTAGTATCTCAGAAAAAGCGTCTTAAAGTTTAATCAAAGTGCTGTATATAGTAAAATTCCCTCAGAGACAACACACTTTTAAAACGTCTGTGGAAATAATCTCTTGCTTGACTCATTTGTGAAAAGAAATAATGACTTTCAGCATTTTTTAGGCAGGTATAATGATTGTGAAACTTTTTGAGCAATTCTATGCAGCATCAGTAATGACTAAGTGACCTTTAAAGGTCCCTTCCAACCCAAAGTATTCTATGATTCTATGAAAAACCATAGTGACAGACATTGCTATTTCATAATTTCTACTGGGCTTTGCCTTTCTTTACATCACAAACCCAAAACAGTAGAAAAAATGTGCGCACAGCATATATTTGCAATAGTAACCACATCCTGACTCAGCACTGTCGCAGAACATAAAACTTTAAAGACAGACTTGGTTGTAACACTTTTCATTTGTGCAGACACAGCACAAGGTCATGAGTCAAGCAAAATGGCTGTCAGGGTTATTCCCACCAAGATAATTAATTATTCAGGCTGTGATGGCTGCAGAAGTGCTGTGTCTCGTTCATGGGCAAGCTTTTTGCAGCAAGGAGAAAAGAAACTTCCTGCAACTTTATAGCATGCACAAAAGGGTCAGGCACAGTTCTAGGTACCAATTATAAGTAGGAGGGAAAAGATGTTATAGAAGAAATTTTATGACAATGTGGTGGCACTGCCTAGTAAGGTATTCAGTTACATATCTAAGCTAAATTGTGGACTGAAATCAGACCAAGATAACAGGTAAATGAGCAATAATAAAGGAAGTAATAGTTTATTCAGTTTCCATTAGTGAAAAATATACTAATTTTATTTAGTGTTCATTTAGAACTGACAAATACAACAATAAAAGCTTTTGTGAAAACTTAATCTTGTACTCTTATTGGCATTTCATCTGTACTTTTTATGAAAGAGAAAAATCTGACCTTTTTCCAGCGCCATTATTTATTAACAGTTTCAAAATTAATTTTTTTTAAATGAGAAATGATTTTTTCATAAAAGCGTTATTGGAAATAATTATTATGTCAAGTAGAAGTACAGTTCAGGATTTCTATTTTCAGAATCAGAACTTAAAACTGATTGTTAAAATGCAGAAGTGAGATATGACTTTTTAGAAATGCAATATGAGCTGTGTGTTAGTAGGTGTAGATCCTCATTTGCTTCATTGCAACTCTTCCATCAGCTACAATAACACGGCCCAGCTACTCCAGTGTGGGTTGACCACAGCCTGTAGATCAGAGGTGGCTGTACCTTTGCCTCTGTGCTGCCACTGGTGTGCTGCCACCCACAGAAATGATTCAGAATGGACAGCCAACAGGAGCTGCTCTGCTGGTGTGTCAAGTGAGAGGATTCCCACAGCTGGGATCTGATCCTGTCGATTCGACCATGCTGACTAAAATGCAGCATCTGCTCACTCCTTATGAATTTTTAACACACTGACTCTACATTAACATTTAATTAGAGCTTGATTATATTTACTAGACTTTAGGGTAAAGCTTTCAAGCAATGAAAAGTTAATGTTTAGTAACAGGAACATGGGAAAAAAAATCCCTACTTTCTTAATACAGCTTTGTCTTTTTGCTTCATTTTCTTTTTCCAGAGGTGTAATTTTTCACCAAAAAGAGAGGAGGAGTCATTGGCTTGCACCCTATAAAGTAACATACATGAAGCCCAAATGATCACAGATAAGTGCAGAGTGGAGCAATGCACTTAGAGAAGATAGACTAGAAGATTGAGTCCTTCTAGAAATGACTTGTGATTGTCAGGTGTCTCAGCAGCAAAACAAGCATTCGGATCTCATCTGATCTCAGCACTTCATGTAGGAACTATGGTCTCTCCCTACTAGCCTTCTTGTTCTGTTGGGAATTTTTATTTCTTAGGATTTCTTTTTAATGCATTCAAAACACTGAGTGAAAGGTTATAATTTCTCCCCTCAATCTACTGACTGTAATCCTTGTATTAAAACCCAGGATACTGTTAGCCCTTTCTGCTGCCAGGGGCAAGAAGCTTTGGGGCAGCTGGGGCAGCTGCTTCATGGCTTGTTGGGATCTAGGGCCTTTGACAGTTCCTTGCTAGACAGACTGCAGAAATGACTTATTTAAGTGGGTAACCTCCTAATTTAATTTCTCAAAAATTCTATTATTTTCAATGCGCTGAAAACTGCTGATATCATCACCTGCATTCTTTCATTGCTCAAAACTCATGCAGTTATTTTGTTTCTAGTCAGAGATGTATTCTGATGGAATATGAACTTGCTGTGTTTGGATGTTGGCATGCAGCCACAAGACTTAACAGGTACTTCACTGTCTATCACACCAGGAGGAGCATCGGGGGATGTGCTGATACTGCTGGTCTCGGGTCGGGAGTTCTGAGTTCTGTGCTCATTAATAGGAGATGTGACAGGCAGCTTCCCAAAGTGGTAGTACTGCTTGGCAGGTACAGAGGCTAAACATGATTTACCCTCTCCTTTTAGCTACTAGAGGGAGGCAGAGATGAACAATAACTCAAGCAGCACAATGTTTTCTGTTGGAAGCTACTCTGGAGTACCTGGGCAAATGTGCTGTTCGATGCTTTGGATGGGGCCAAGGGAGGGTTCTGTACAATTCATCCAGAGGTCAGTACAGCTCTGCTGCCCTGCAGCTTCATTAAGAATTCAAGTTGCACTATGTGTTACAGTTTTTGTCTATGTGACAGATTTCTGTTACTGGTTATCCTCCACAAGCAATCCTAATGAAGTCTGTGAGATTATTTGTGTGGGAGTCAAAGAACTCCCTGTTACTTCCCCAGCTGCAGAACAAGCCTGCCTCTTTGACTCCTATTGTGTTGTTTTTTTCCCCCTCCCATTGTGTCTGACTTTGAGGTGCTGCTCAGCCCCACCTGTTCATCCTCGACACTCAATTGAAAACAGACCACAAATTTGATCAGCTAAGAACAGAAGTCTGTATTTCCAGCAGAAGGAGAAGTTGTGTTAATCATAAGAACAAGGAGCAGTGTAAAAGTGTAAAAATGCTAACAGTATGAAAACAGCAATCACGTGAACACTGTAACCAGGTAGATGGGGCAAGAAAAGGGCACTTCCTATTGACTCTGCACTCAAACTGATCCGTAAACCTGAGCATTGCACAGGTAGAGTGATGACACCCATTAACATTATTGTGAGGTAATGAACCACTCTTGGATTTCATCATCTTCCATGGAAACACTCAAGTTACTGCAGACTGAGTCTGAGTGCAGGGGTGTGCAAGATCTCAATCTGTATTGCACAGTCTGGAGAGATTGAGTGTGAAAACACAAGAAGAGTGTGACAACACAAGGATGTCACTAATGTACATAAACATGAGGTACTCTGCTCTATGTTTCTGATAAAAATCTGTTTTATGATCAGTACTCTGGATAGGGAAAAATGGTATTTCCTCTGGTGAAACAAGTCACTCTTCCATATTGCAGCAATGCTAAATTTTCAAGAAGGAATTTTTCATGCTTGCATAAGCTTTTTTGAAACTTGTATGCACACTGTATATGCAGAACTACTGCAAACCTAGAATATTTTTTTCCCCAAGTGCAAAGAAACCCACTTTCATAAAAGATCATATTTACAATTTTTTATTATGAGAATGTATAGAAATGACAGCCAGTAATCAGGACTCCAGAAGAAGTAGCGGTAGATAGACACTACGTTAGGGTCTCTAGGTTTACATACACAGATAAATGATATTAACAGCTGGATTAAGAACTAGTGCAGCCTAGTTTATACAGTAAGCAAGCTGTGAATACCTTAGCCTATTCAGTCTCCTTTCTGAATTACACCTTTTCTCTCATGATGTCCCCTTTCTCTCACTTCCTAAACCTCAAAAATCAAACAAACAAACAAACCCCCTCAAATCACTCAACTGCTATATTTTTCAGTTAATCTTTGTAAATATTAAGATATTAACTACATACTACTGTAAAAATTAGATGCAATGGGGTGAAATGATGAATATTTTTAGTGGTCTTGTTAAGTTATGGGACATATGGGAACCCAGTGAATCTCAGTTCATAAGGTTAATAAAAAATGCCCTGTCTTCACTTCTAACAGCCTGATGTCTGAAAACGCACTAAACTTTGTATCTTCTGCATCTCTGTGTGATAAAGAGGTGAGTTGCTGAACAGATGGTGAATAAATGACTCTCACTTTTGCTGCTTTCACACTTCCCAGAAGCAAAGCTGACAAATTGTATTTGGAGCCTGGAATGTGATTTCTTTATTTAAACTATATGCTTAGCACTAACAAGGGAGCACTCAAGAACATTAATTCAAACATGCAGAGTGTCTCACTCTGGGAACTGTTGTTCAGCCTTTTTGAGAATTTATTATTTCCAGAAAATAATCTTCATTGTATCTGTGTGCTAAAAACATAGTCACATTCTCTTCATTCTGGTGTCAAAAATTACTAAAGTCATTGTTTGTATCTATACATATGTGCATAAATAAATAAACATATCCATGTATTCTGTATGTAGCAGATAACTCTTGAAATAAATGGCACTTCTATTCTTGAAAATGTAGTCCCAAAACCTGCCATACATTAATCCAAACAAATAACCTAATCCTTTAGGGAAATGCATTCCAACCTCTTCCTTTTTCTTTATCATAATATTCTGTTGCATGCTGTGCATATTTGTACTGCCTCCATCCACAGTGAATTCAGTATTCCAGTGCTTCAAACCATTAGCTTAATAATGTTATGTTCTGCCTCACTTCTCTTTACAGTGCTGTTGTTTTTACATTGTTTCATTCCTTTGCTCCCTGGTCACATTCCTCAAAGCACATTGCCTTGTCACCAAATCCTACTGCATCCATCACCTTTGTGTTTTCTATTTCCTATCTGCTACAGACAACATTTCCCTCACCTTTGTTAACTTTGTTACCAGCTGAGCTAATTATTTAGATTTCAAAAGTGCTTGGCATCATGTAAGGCAGAATTAGGAACAGAATTTCTGCCATGATTCCCTTTGTGATACACCTCTCAACATTGAATTATTCCTGCTGGAAAGGCATTGGGCAACATGGAAGAGAAACAAAACAAAACTTGTGCTGTGGATATTTACTGGGCTTGCCAGTTCTCTCAGAAGGTAGGTATTGTAAGGTGCTGTAATTCTGGTTGTAATCTATTCTCCTCCATTCTTCTCAAATACAGATACTCCTGGATACAACTTCAGAAGCCCATGTATAGTTATTCTCTGCTAAAACATCTTGCTGCCATCAAGGCTTGGGTTATTAAAAGAGTTGCATAAGTAGGATGACACAATGTATAATTAATTAATAATTAATCAAAACACTTTCTGTGACCATGATTTTTCTTTCCAGAGAGGGAAAAATATATTCCTTCAAAAATGACAGTTCCATCAAAAAAATCAAGTGATCAAATAAAGTGATTGAAGTTTAGAGTTCTCTAAAGAGATTATATTCAAGTTTCTTTGTGATAAACATCATTCAAAATAAGGTGGTTTTGATATATTCTCTTTTGCTTTACATATTCTGTTCTAGTTTCTTCCATTGCTTAAAATGTCCATAAGTGTAGCATTTTGAAAGCCATTCACTAAAAGCATACATTGAAAATGATACTTGCTTTACTTGACCACGTGGTAATTTAGCCTGATTTTTTTCTATCTGGTAATGGTCAAAACCATCAAGGGATTAGTTAAAGGTCAAAACAAGGCATAAATAAAGCAAATTCCTGCAAGTCACCATTACAGGAAGTAAATAAAGCATTTGCAGCTGCTGCATGTATATACCTAGGAAATATAATAATACCAGGCATAGGGGACAAATTGCATGTACACTCTCCTGGGCAAGAAAAAAAATCAAAAATCATCATCAGTGACTTAGCTACAGGGATGATCAATTGCAGTCTATTAAATCTTCTGCTGGGCTGGACAAAGACGGAACTTCAAAGACAAAGGGAGAAGAAAACAATGTCCTCCACAGTCCAGTTATTCCCAGAGAATGCTACTCTTTCTGTCATTCCACTTACCTTTCTTAAGGTCACTATGATAGTATTTTCTTCTCTCTTTTAAAGGCTGGCAGAATACTGCCAAATACCCAACTATTGCT